>JACDOX010000054.1:3018744-3072801 GCA_014549065.1 Cardinalis cardinalis
CTTTCTTTCTTTCTTTCTTTCTTTCTTTCTTTCTTTCTTTCTTTCTTTCTTTCTTTCCTTTCTTCCCTCCCTTTTTATTTCTTCATTACCATTCAAAGAGGTTTCTAGAAACTATACCACTGCTAGAACTTCTAACTTCCTGCTGTGATTTGTGGGCAGCTAGGCTGTTGTGCTCCTCTACTTCTTGGCAGTGAAGAGCAATGGAAGAAATTGGAAGTGTCTCCCTGAGACACTACAAGAAGAGACAGAAGATAATGAATTGCATTGCTACATTAGGTAGTAAAAGGCTTCAAATTTTCTTCAAATACTTTTCTGAGGCAAGCAAAAGTAGTAGGGTCACTGAATAAACTATCTTTCCCTTGAAAACTGTTAGGAGAGACAATCACAAAGAGAATATTAAAGTTCTTAAAGTATTGATAAGATTACGGCATTACCTCTATGAGATCTGGTTTGGAAGGAGATGTGCTCCTGAGAGTAAATAAAATAATCAAACCAGCTGCTGAGCATAGCAAATGGAAGCCTGCTTCATCTGACCTTTCTGTCTCCATAAACAAAATTGCACACTATGCAGGGCTTGAGAGGCCTGAAATAAGGAGATAATTTTCCTGGTCTTCTTTTTCCTCTAGGCAGTAGAAACAGATTGTGAGCAGGAATTTAGGAAATTCAAACCTTATCCAAAAATCTAAAAGCTGAGAGAACAAGTAGAAACAAGTAATCGAAACTGACAAAAGTTGTACTGCAAAGAATCATTTAGAATTGTACCTAACATTTTCTAACCTTCTTTGTTTTCATACCTAGCACAGTACTCATTAGGTTCACAAGAAACTTTGAGAAAGCCATTCTCATTTTGYTGTGCAAGAGGTCAGATATACTTGGGTGACTTGATTCACCTCACTCTATTCAGTAGATATTCCAAAATGATAACTGCCACAAGCTGGAATGACAACCTGCTCTTATCTACCCTATTTGGGCAAGTTCAGTGAACAGTGGCTCACCGAGGTATTCAAACTCTAGCCCCCAGGGAGAATTACTCCTCCAGTTCCTCTTGGTTTCTCTCAAGCTATTTCAGCTTGTGCAGACCAGCAGACAACCCACAGTGGGRTATAACTCTCCCTTGCAGAGCACCTGGTGCAGAAGGAGATGGAGCAATAGAACGCAGAGTCTATCTTCAAGAATCTGACTTCTAAGTGAAGTTCTTGACTTCTGCCAACACAACAGAACTCCTTCCCCYTCCTTCCTTGCCGGACTGTCCAGTCAGCCGCCAGAAACAGCCTCATGGGAACACAGAATGGTTGGATCCAAGGGGCAGCATGTAGTGTCAGGTGAGATTGAACAGACTCCACATCAATAACCAAGAAAGCGTAGTTGAAACCCTGGAGAATTCTACCTCTGGAGAACACCTTCTGGCAAAGAGGTTACCAAGGCAGACAGTTTGCAATCTTATTTCAATTAAAGCAGGCAAGTAATTGTGAACAACTAAATTCACAACATGAAAACGCTAAAYAGAGCAGATTACAAGTGCTGATACAGAACTCGTAATTGAATTTACAAACGTGAGGAATGTGTGTCAAAGTTGTATCATTGGATTATCCCCACAAGGAAGACACAGACTTTGTGGTTGAAATAAAATGGTTTTTTAAGATATTAAAGCCATGTCCCTGGGACAAGTCAAGAAACTCATTACCACAAAACCAGACTCTGGTTTGCTGTTCATATCTGATATTAGAAAGTATCACTTAACCAGTCTGCTCTTAGTGCTTCTATCACACGAATGTCCATAGAATTGTCAGTCATCAAAACAGAAATTTCCAAACAGGTAAGGAAGGGTGAGGGCATAACTTATGTTCCATTCCCACACACATCATAATTCCTTCCCTTCCTGCCATTGTAGTAATGCTAAACCCAAGCTTTAAAAAAATAATCATAAACTAGGCCTCTCTAAAGTAAAAATAATGACTTCATAGAAACAGAATTGAAAAAAATAACCAAACCAAACAGCACACTGCATAAGTAGGCAGGGAGTGTGCAGGGCAGGGAGTTGTTCTTGTTATTCACCCTTGACAGTGCATTGTTCCAATTTCTCTTAAGAAAGATTTCTCTAAGCATATTTTAAAATTAGTGGCAGATGATAGTATCTATAATTAGTTAATTCATGGAAATGTTTAGAAGAGACATCACTTATCTTCAGACTGCTTCTTTGTACCATTGTATTTCTGTAGCCAATGCATATAATCTTCTTCTGTTCATGCTTTTCTCAGAACACCTTAAAATGCAAGATTCAACAGAAGCCAAACAACACAGAAGAGAAAAATTGGCCAGACATCTTTTCTAATTGAGTATACTCAACAAACCAGCTAGAAACAGTTTCAAAATAGACTTTCTACCCATGTATCTTGGTAATATTTACTTGGAAAAAACATGTCCTTTCAAAGCCATGGGTATTTAGATGTAGGATAAAATTAATGAAAAAGACAGGAAAAAGAGAAAAAGTTGCAAAAGTATCTGTGGTCCTTGATTGTAAAAAAAAAAAAAAAACAAGACATGACAAAACAAAACAAAACAAAACAAAGGGCAAGCAGTCATGTTATTAGTTCCACTCACATTTCATGCAAAATGACCGGCTCTGCTTTTAAAAGACCTGGCTGCCATTTGCAGTTAGAAAGGTCTTATCCAATGGCCTCTGCTCTGCTAAAACAAGACTATTAGTATCATACTTGAAAGGTATCAGATAAGTATAAGACACAAAAACCTTCAGTGAACACTATTCTAGTGTTCAGTTTTAAGATATACATACCAGAAATGACATTGAGCTTTGACTTCCTTTCAGCTGAAATAACAAAATATTCTTCCTGCTGACTATGGCCTCATAAAAAACATTTAAATGTCAATAACATATTTGTGATACAAAAAGCAGGTTGGCCAGTAGTATGAAAATCCCCAGGGACACTCTCTTTGCAGATAGTTCTCCTGTTGTATTTGCAAGCCTTTCAGACTGTTCAACGGGAGCAAAATTCACCCTTTTCCATATGCAACTTAGAATCATTAACTTGCCAAATCAATAAGTCTCCTAAACCAGCATTGTTAGGAGAGTTGTAACAAGAGACATATAGCTTAGCAGCAGGGGCAAAGTTCCCTTTGTAGTTTAAAAGAAGTGGTGCTTCTCATTCTGCTTCTGCACTCTTTCTTGCGTATGTATATTGTTGCCAGCTCACAGAGAAACTGGCTGTGAGATTTGAACCCCGCAGGAGATACAGATGGCTCCTTGATTTACTTATTGATGAAATAAAAAGGAATTCTGCCTGTGGACAGAAAAGTGGGTTTTGTTTTTTGTTTTCCACTTACTGAGAATGAAATCTCCCGTATGAGGAGTGCAGCAATCCCTGCTGCATTTCTTGCTGGTGTAGCCATCAATGAGCTAGCATGCACACAACTGTACAAACCTAGATTAAACATTGTAAATGACCACAGCATTTTCCTCCTGGAGCTAAAGCTATGATGTGATCTACGGCCATTTTCCCCTTATTTGGAGGCTGCAGGGTTCATACTCCGGGCACAGCAAAAACACAACACAGAGCCATCAAGCAAAAGTAATCCTCTTTATTTCAAAACAGATGACTAGCTATTTGCATGGTTAAAAATACCAGAGTTTTCCCTGGGTAATCCGCTAGCCAGTCTGATCTACTTTTTCCCCCAATAATGCTAGGTCATTCTTGGATTAAAAACAAGAGACTCCACCCTTAGAGAAATTTTCTTTAATACCTTCACAACACAAAACAAATTAAGAAAAATAAAAACCAATCACCTAGACCTTCACAACTCATTAGCTTTTTTCCATTTATATTTTTATATGATGTTGCAAACATTCTATATTTATACTTAAACATCTTATGCATGGTAGTTTAACTTTCGCAATTATTAGGTTTTTAGGCTTCCTGTAAAAACAATTGAGGTTTCTGCAAGCATAAAAATTGTTTAAAACTCCTGTCTACCAAATCAAGCAATCTCCTGAAGAGGTGGTGGTAGGCACAGCTTGCCTCCTTTGTTGCACACAGAGTGAGGATTTTGCAAAGGAGTCCCAATTTCAGTGGTAATGAGGGAGATCTAGTGAATATAACTAAATATCTCAAGGTCTTGGGTGTAACAGTGTTAGATATTCATTGTAGGAATAGATGATGGCAGGTGAAATAGCTCTCCTTGGCAATTTTACAAGTTTTGAAGTCGTGTGCTACAGTTGCATGAAGCAGGAAGAAATTAAAGTGCTTGGTTAGAAGTCAGTATAATGACCCAAGCCATCAGATAGATGGTTTGAGATAAGAATTAATTCTTGGGTAAATGGCAAGTGTTGACAGCAATATTTTTTCCCCATCACTTATATACATAAACACTGATTTAATTTTTTTTAATAAAATGATGATATGAAAAAATAGTTGACCTAGAAAGGGAAAAATTTGCCAGAATCGACATCTTTCTGAAGCAAAACTGAAATTTAAAAAAAAAAAAAAATTAAAGGGCTCACAGATTAGATTTCTGAGAAATTTCATGCTTACTAGCAATATCACCCTTTTTTAAAGAAAATAAGTACATACAACCATCAAGCCCATTTTAAGACATATCCCACATGAGAAATTACTGGCAAGGTATCTTTTATAACATTGCACTAATATAGATCTCTGGTAACAGCCTTACACAGGCTGTCACTGCTATTCTCTGATGTAGGAGGGAGACAAGTATGTGAGGCAGCACAGACTGGCAGAGCAGGCTACACACATTACACTTGCCAAGACTCCTGAGGGATGGAGCAAAACCACCATTCAGCCAAACTCTGAATGCCTGCAGAGCCTGTGCAAGCCTAGCAACGATAAACAGTGACACCTAAGGGAAGGAGGGAATATTTCCCAGGGGAAACAAACATTCATGCAGGGAAAGAAAAGACAGCTCTCCAAGTCCTCTCAAAGTAACCTTTATGATTCCCAGGGTATAAACAAAGTGGGGGGGAAAAGGCACTTTTAATAGGGCGAGTTGTCTGTCATGCTACCTACCCAGAACAGGAAAACTGACAGAACAAAACACTTCACTCAAAGCAGCTGCTTCCATTATCACCTAGGGCAGCTTCAGCCAGCTTTGTCCTATGTATAGAGTTTAAAAAAACCCTGCTATCCAAGACAATTTTCTCAGCCAGGACATTAAAAGCACTATAGTGCAATGTTGTCAATATTATGGCTAATACCATATCAATTCCACAGCAAAATAACCTTCTCCAAAAAGGTCAAACAGTTATCCCCTCTGTAGAAGAAATTGTTTCCACATCTGGAAGAACTGTTTGTATCAGACAAAAATATCAAAGCCTGCCATCCTCTAGACAATCTAGGTGTTTGCAGGGATTAGGCGTAGTTTCTGTTCTGTTGTTCTATGAGCAGTAATACAGGAGCAGGTTTCTCACTAATTTTCTGCTCCCCAGCTCTGATTACCAGCAGGTCCCATGTGTCCCATTCAGAAAACCATAATGCTTAAAGATGCTGTCACCTATAATAGAAAAATGTACTGGCAACACAATTACGTAGCTTTACCAGAGGGCAGGAGACAAAAGTTTCCCTTTCTCTCTGGCATTAACAGCTTTGAATTTAATTTTAGCTCAAGCAATGCCATGATGATAGAAGTGAGGTACTTTAACTGAGAACAGGGCCTTGTTGAACAGTGATGAATTCAAGTGTAAGTCCCAGCCTCACCATTCTGACACATCTTCTGTACGTTATTGTGTCATGTTCTTGTTTGTCCATGTCCCACAATATAGCATCTGTGTGTTTCTCTCTCTTAATGTCACCAAATGCTAGTTTACACAGAAGGGCTTGCTTAGGTTCTTGCTAGTTATATACTGTACAAACACAAATTAACAGCTTACAAAAATTACTCTGCAATCTTCAATATCTCAGAACGTAAAAATAGTCCATTTAGTCTCTCCAGAAACAGCAGCCTACTCGAGGCTTAGGGAAAAGTGCACAAGGGCAGAACAAACATGCTGTGATGTATCCCAGTACTCCCCCATCTTCCAATGGTCTATGACTTGGGGAGCTAACTTCCTCAGCTAGAAGACTAATAATTGTGTTTAAAAATAAACTTAGACTGAATCTTTCATGATTTTGAACTTGCACAAACCTTTTGTCATGCACAATATCCTTTGGCAGCAAACTCCACAGTTCAGATGTACACTAAGTGAACACCCTGGATTCTGCTTCTTTATTTTGAACATCATGAGAGTTCATTTTGGTGCTTTTATTCCACAGTCCAAAAAGACAACGATCACTTGGAGCCTATCTCTTCTTTCACTGTTGCACATCATTTAATAAATCCTATTTCAATCCCCATCAGCCGACTCCCAGAGATTTTAGAGTCATTAGTTCCGTGGTCACTTCTCCTGTGGAAGTCATTGGCTGACATCAATCTTCCTTGTTCCTCTTTCTGCTATCAGCTTCTGAGATCAGAAAAAGTAGGATATTTGTTTTGTTCTCCATATTTATCATTCCCAAGACCTATCTGTTTGGAGTTGTTTTTGKTTTTGTTTTTTTTTAATTATCACAGAGCACTGCACTTACATTACATTGTCATTAAAATACCTACAACTACACTCTCTCTCCTGCCTGGTAACAGCCAATTCAAAACCCTTCACCACATATATAAAGCTAAGAATCATTTTCTTCACCTCTGTTGCTGTACCATTCTCTACAGTGAATTTAATCTGCCATTTTATCACTCCATGTCTCAAGACATTTCTTCAGTGCAGAAAGTTTTCTCTTTTACTGCTCTGCACAACTTAATGCTATGAGCAAATGTTGCCACCTCCCTCTCTACTCTGTTTCCTAGACTGACTACACTGAATAACATGGGTCTTCATGCAGATCTCAGTGGAATTTGCCAGGTGAAATTCCTACACTGAGAAAACTGAACATTTGTTCCTACCTTCTGTTTCCTGCTTTTTCAACTGCTACTAATACATGTGAAGACCTTTCTTTTTATCCTATGGCAGTTTGGCTTCTCTAAGTATTTTGGAGGGATTTGGAAGACCTTCTAAAGTCACCTCAATTAGATCACCTTTGTCAAACACACAACGGTGATTCCTTCAGAGAACTACAGCAGAATCTTGAGACATGACTGTTTCCTGCAGAAGCTACAGTAGCTCTTCCTGAGTACATTTTATTTATCTATGGCTTCCTTCTCCCTCTAGAGATATTAGACTCACCAGTGAGCAATTTCCACATCTTATCCAAAGTCCTTCAAAAAACTGGTAATGTATCTGCCACTGTTGGATACAGAGGCATTTCTCAGTGATAGTTTATATTACACAAGTGGTGGTTCAGCACTACCTAAACAAGAGTTCACTCACTCTAACCTGTATTTCTCCAACTTTTTCAGATTGTCAAAGTAACCTTTGCTTCAATCCCCTATGGAATGCCTAGAATCTACATTAGCAACAATTTCTTTTTAGGGACTTCTAATTTTGTTTGCTTCACCCTTTTAACTCTTACATGAAGGAGTTCTTCTCCTATGCCAAGAGGGCCAGCTGAACAGAGTTTTTATCCTGTACACAACAAGTGCATTGCAAACAAAACAATCAACCTTTCCAATGTTCATTGGAATCTTGACCACAGCTAAATTGGGCTAGTTGAATTTGGTTAAGTTTGGTTAAATGGGCAGGTAAAGTCAATTTTAGAAGCATATCTAAGGTAATGTYTTCCACTCACAGAGCAAAAATACCCATGGAAGAACATTGATTTGCATAATACATAAGTTAGGAACTGGATTAAATTAAACTAGTTTGAATGAGAATATAAAAAACTGCATGAATGTATTTTAAATTACAGCATTATTCACAGAAATTCAAATAGCTTTTGTATTAACCCAGTCTATTTATATAATAGTAGTTTGAAGGAATTTGCTGTAGGGATTTTAATGAATAACTATATAAAGAATTATAGAAAATTGTATTTTAGTTACTAACAATCACGTAATGTCTGTTCCTATAAATGGTACAGGAAATAGAATTAATTGTGTTGTGGCATTGCTTCCACCTTGATTCAAATCAACTGGCTTTTTTTTTGGTGTAAATATTCAAAATTCAGTATTTTTTATGATTCACGGATGATAATAAAGGGAAGTCACCACAAGGCACTACACAATCCAGACTAACCATACTTTGGTGCCTAACTCAATGGTTTACCATTTGACAGGTACTTTCCTAACTAACCATACCTTCAAAATTCAAGACCCAATAAAGATCGAGTAAACTGACTTTTCACAGGGCAGAGATGCTAAACTACCTTCCTTTAAAATAGTAAATTGGTCCTGACAGTGTCCCATTTAATTGGGTGTTTTGTGAAATGGGCCAAAAGAAAGCTTGGTTTTAAACATATTTATTTGGCTAGAGCCAAAGAGAAACATGTTTTTTTTATCTTCTGCTAATTTGTATAGAATTTATTTCATTCTTCAAACATGCAGGGAATTCATTACTTGGGGGAAAAAATTATCACACCTTTCATGTTGCCGTTTGTTGTCAGTTTCCTAAACTCTGCATCCAAGAGTTTTTTCCTTCTCCATTGAACACAATCTTCTCAGGAAGAAGAAAGGAAGACAGATGTCAAAACAAATCTTGCAGAATGGTTCACAATGCTATCCAAGTGCAAACACCAATGCTATGTAGGAGACCTTCACAATGATCTCAGTGTTTTYTATATTTCCACAGAATACTGCATTAGAGGTGCCCATTCTGCTATCCACTCCCCCCAGCATTACAGCTTTCTAGGAGAGGATTTCCTGAGTTGTCGGTTCATGTCTCACTTTGCAGTTTTGCAATAATTTAGCCCCTTCCACCACATTTCATATAATCCTAGCATTGATGCAAATTTAAAAGTTTAATATATAATATTTATCACACTTCCCCTATCATCACCCAATCCTGACTTGTCTTACCTTAGCACTGGCTGATACAATGTTAATGTCTGATCTGCTCGGTTTGAAAACTAAATTGAGCAGCATAAACAAACCAAGATCTTTCAGACAGCCATCTGTGTCATTGGCGGCAGATCCTTATCCAGAGGCTTGGGTTAGTAGGGGTGTTGTTGGTTATGGTCTTGGGATAGGGTTGGTTGGGATGGTGGGGCTTGTTATAGGGGGTGTGTTGGGGTTATTGGCAGATGAGGGGACTGTGAATAGTGGGGTCTGTTGCTGGTCCRATCAGATTTTAGTGGGGTGGCTGTGTTGTATTCAGAGGGAGTGGGGCTGCTTTTGATTGGGGGGTGAATCATTACATCTTGCCTACAGAAAAAGAAATACATAATCTCTGCTTCCTTGATCACAGCACTATGGCTGAACTAGCAGAGGCAAATGCAACAGGTTTCTGTTGATAGAGGCTGAGCAATGAGCTCCTGATGATAAACAGCTCCTCTGTAAATTCAACAGAAGTCAGCCCATGACTCCTGCTAATTTTGTTATGATCAACTAGGGACAAGTTAGCAGTGGTTAGCACAGTATTGACAGTTCATCCAAAGGAAAATTTATTTTCCCCATAGGCAGGAGGTCTTGGTCTGAAGAGTTTTTATTAAACTCCAGGTGGAGTTTAAACAGTTCTCCTAAGTTACAAAGCACATGGAAGGACTGCAGTAGATTCTTGACCTTTTGTTTTCACTTGGGAGGAGCATTTTCAGGACAGTAGCTGTCCATCTGYAGTAGCAGTACAGTACATGTAGTATCTGTAGTAACACCCTCCACATTCTGGCAGCATAAAATATTAAAGCTACTCAGTATCAGGCAGTGTAGAACTCACCTAATTTAACACCTGGTATAAAAAGAAGCATCAAGCTATCATTAGAAATTGCAAATAGAGTGGAAATCATTTCAAGGAAAAAAGAATACAGAGCCATGACTAATAGACCAGCAACATCACAACTAGACAGTCAATTGCCACTGTCTTTCTGTTTCATTGGAGTTTTAACACAGACCACAGTCTGTAGAAACCCCCATTTAGACCGACCAGAGCAACCCATATTCAGACTGCTAAATATTCAGACTCCCATTTGCTGGTCTAAAAATTGTCATTTCTGTAATTTCTCATTCAAGTTCAACAAAAATGAAATGGAACCTTTTGTGGAAACTCCTTTTGAAGCAGGGATGTAATCGGCTGTACAGAAAAAAAAAAAAATCTGTAAAAGAATACAAGGAATAGGAAGTAAGCAGGGACTAATAGTGACTCTAAAACTAAAAGCAAACTGGGCAATACAGGCAAGAGAATATAAATACACTGTGTGTTATTGCAGCAAAGAGAAGGGCAGCCAAAATGCAGAATGAATTAGAGCAGTCAAATCAGTTAAGAGAAAATTGGATGGGTTATAACAAATCACGATAAGAATAAATCTGGAGACAACGAAGGACTTSTAATAAATGAGGAGGCTGCAGAAAYTAATGAGGCACATCAAATGTTTGAGGTATTGCACTGCTTTATAAAAATGTGCCGTCTGCGAGGCAAGTAGAGCACAGAACTGGCAAGTCATCAAGTGGTAGAGGTATGTAATGCATTGCTCTGACTGARGGTAAGAGAGGACTTTCAAAATTACCATAAGCACCTAAAAACTTCTGGACTTCAGAGAGAGGCATTTSTTTTTCAAGACATGCATGCCTTAAGAGATATGAAACTATGAAAGAAAATAAAGGCAAATCTGGTACCATTTTAACAAATACAAAAAATTTCTTGTGATTATTGTCAGTAAATTCAGCTCCAATTACGGGCCAAATAATGGAACAGAACTATTTCTTCTGCAGGAGGTAAGTGTTTCACCTTTTAAAAGTCAATAAATGAAAACAATTTTAAAGCTTGTGTTTATAGAGGTGAGGAAGTATTTCAGTAAATGCAAACATTACATCTACACTTAAATATTTTCCTAGTTATAGGAAGCACAAACCTGACTTATTCCTGACAAATGTGAAATATTCTTGCCATTAATGRCTTGGCAGGGAAGTAAAACAGCATAGCAATTAAAAGTACCAGAAGAAAATAAATTAGGAAATATTGCAAATACCAGAAAGAACAAAATAAAAAGGCAGAASACAAAGAGTTCAGAGGGAGGAGGAAAAAACTGAAAAATGCTAAAAGAAAATTTAAACTACTTTTCAGAACTCAAGTTTTTCATGGCCAAATCATGGCTAAAGTGTTGCTAAGGAAACTAAAGAGGTGAGTAGCAGATATTAAAGATGTTTCTTCATCAATCCTGTCATCCCTTGCCCTGATTCTGCTATTCAAAATCCCACCCTCAGCCAGGAACCCTGTATTTCATACCTAGCCCCCATATTCTGTGCCAGTTGATCTGCCTGCCCTGGCCTTGTTCTGCCAATCTTCACTACAAGGCTGAAATAAAAGTTAGCAGGCAGAAGGTATAACAATACTTTYCTCTTCTTGTCATTGACTGACATGATCTTAGTCAAATTACATCCTGAGAAGTTCTTCACCTTTGAACAGGACTGAAGGCTAGTAAAACAAGAAGGCTTCCAGTGAGGATTTTGAGAATTAATTGCTACATATAGAAGATTTAAACCTAGTGTTAACAATAAAAAAGCCAGAGAACTGTAACATTTGCCCAGCCAGTACATGCAACYGTGCTCTCAGCATGGGGATTCTTGTTTGGACTTAGCTCAACCATTGTCACTAACATGTGCAGTTCAAGTCTCCTTATTTATTCATCAGTGTTCAGGGGGAAGRCTAAAGCCAACACACTTAGAACATGACCTTTTGTTTCAGTTCATATAAATAATGTTATAGGATTGTATTTCTATCCTCCCTGATGTGAATAGTTGCATGAACTGGACAAAAATAGAAGCTTTCAGAACTTTTGCAGTCACAAATACAGCATCCCCCCTAAGTGGCTGAACAGCAAAATGGGCAATTCAAACTTTAAATAGCAAAAAAATATGAATCTGACCTATTTACTCAATGGAAAGGATATTACTAGTACTTGTAATCCTCATTGATACTGACAGGAAATGCAACTTTTCTTTTATACTTCCTCCACATCTTCAAGAAAAGGAGAAAAAAAAAATCATTTTACCCTAGTACTGAAGGGAACTGCTCCTGTCTCAAGCTCTTATTTTACCCAGACAGATCAAAATACTTTGGGGGTATTTATGCAAGAATTATCTCTGCTTCACAGATGGAGTATGTGAAACAGATTCTGGTGGCTTGTTTAACAGCTTTACATCAAAGAAATGTCGGAACTCTAATTCTGTCTGTATAATTCTCTGCTGCGTGATCTTGACAAAGTTGGATCTAACTTTGAAGCTGGTTTTGCTTTGAATGGGAGGTTGGACAAAATGACCTCCAGACATCTCTTCCAATCCAGTGGTTGGTCTATGATTCTTACTTCCTTTGCATCTTTCAGCTTTGCAGCCTGAACATACAAATCATTATGTAGACTTCAAACCCCAGATACAACATATTGGTAGGCTCTGCACAGAGCCTGTGCTTAATCAGGAACCTAGCAGGACACAGGGTTTTAAATAGCAAAATCCACTTTTTGGCATTCAAGTATCATAGTATCTGTAGAATGACAATTGAGTGTCATTACAAGTTTTAATTAAGTACTAGCACATAGCTCATCGTCTTTCTCTGCAGCACAGAACACCCAGCTGTTCTCAATTAGTATTAAGCACCCAAATGTAAATWAGGGTATCTTATTTGTAAGGAACAAGGTATGTGCAGCAATAAAGATCACAAATCTTTGTTTTAAAATTCATCAAAGAATTCGAAGTTTCTCCACTAGCACTGAAAGGGTGAGATCTCTCTTGCGCTGCAGTTTTGTTTGGAGGTCTGTCAGCATTCTGTCAAAACAGTTTGGTTTCTCTACTCTGGGAAAAGTATTTSAGAGCATAGAAAATACTAGCTGAGAAGCAGGATAGAATGGCTATATTTTAAGGCAAAGAGGCAGATGACCTTGTAGTAGGGATCTGAACGAAAAGAGCTGAAAAAAGAGCYTAATGTCTTGTTAGATGACCAGAAGAATTATATAAATTCAAAAATAAAGTTACTTTTAATTAAACTAATATTTTGCAAATCAGTACACCAGGTGGCTGGTAGCAATATCTTTTTTTGATATCACATTGCTCTGAGTAAGTGGGTTTTACTCCAGCTCTGCAAAATTATGACTTTTTTTCTTTACAATGACTGAGCAGTTACTTTGCAAATCCTCTGGTTTTTGTTGATGTAGCTATGTTTTCATAATTATCTCATTTGCCTTTTAGTAAGGACAACACATCTTCTGATTTGTCTGATGCCTGGGGTTTTGCTGACCATGTTCAAGYTTCAGCATTCTTGTCCTGTTCCTATTTTCTCTTCATTGTTTGTAAGAGATTCTTAAAACTTTGCCACTACAACCTCTTAAAAGTTATTCCAGTTATTTTAATTTTAACTTTCTTCCAAACTAATTTTCAGAAAATTTAATGTAAATTCTCATATTTGCACATCAGTTACAGTACTGTTACCCAAGAAGCAGAGAGTGATTTCTTTAGTTCTTTTAGTTCTTCTTTTATTTTTAACCTTCTATTTCACTACTGCTTGTTTTTTCCAGTTTTGTTKTCTCTTGGAAGTCCAACAAACTATTTAACCACAACAGCAAACCACAAAACCCACTTCTGATGAGATTAATAAGTAGTCTGGGATCTGTGAAGTATTTCCTCATTTACAGCTTAAAGTCAATTACAGGACTTTTAATGTACAACCTTTCGAACTTGGGTTCACTTGATGAAACAGGTACTACCATTTACAGTCTTCCCTTCTAAAAAAAGCTTTTCCCCCATAAAAATCAAGAAAAGAGAACCTATAAAACTACTCCAATGACACAGTTCAGAGTCTGCTGTAGTTGATTAATTCACCAGCAAACAAAATACCACAGATAGTACCTCAGGTAGGGAACAGAGGGAGCTGAAGAGCTGACAGGAGAATTMACTTTTTACAGAGACTAAGACACCTGGGGAAGGGTCAGCTTTAAGCAGCTGAGATAAAACTGACAGAACCTATCAGAACCTATCAAAACCTCTCTATTTTCTAGTAAGAACCAAACATAAACTCTGTTTCCTTTGAGAACAGGAACAAAGCACACAGGGATATTTTTCCAGCAAATAACTCTGGCTCCTTAAGAGAAGCAGCTATCTTGTGTCACAGCCTCTAGGGCCTCCTTCAAAAGAAACTATGAACACCCTTTGTGCAGCTTTACTTTTTTTTTTAATACTTATTTTCCTTCTGTTTTCCATCAGCGAAAAAGCACCCTAAGGAGCAGTAGCCTGTAAGGGTGAGTCTGCTTGTTTGCTAACTTCAGAGAAAGGTAGAAAGATTTGGGATCTTTTTCTTTAAACTGGATTTTAGAGCTGCTTTKTTACCCTTAACCAGTACTATTTTCCTGTTGATCTGCTGCCATTGTAAATAATTCACAATACGTAAAAGTGTAAAGATGCAAGGGGTGTGGAGAAAAGGAAATAAAAGTTCAAGGTCTAGCAGATTACTACYACAGACTACTAGCAGATTACTACTACCACAATAGTGCTATAGTAATTTTCTGTTTTAAAATTAAGATAAAATATCCTTTCTTCTTCYYTTCTTCTTCCTGGCCCACTTTAAAGGTAAACTCTTAGGATACTAGAAATTTTTTCATATTTATGTATGTATGTRCACACACACACWMTCAATCTAGTTGAAGAWGTCCCTGCTTATTGAAGAAGGGGTTRRATTGGGTGACTGGATGACCTTTAAAGGCCCCTTCCAACCCAAACTGCTCCATGATTTTATGATATRTTTGGATATCACTTCTTACAATTSATTACTCTCAGCTAGAGCCTGCACATTTGTGCAATACAAATAAGGCAACAAGAATTCACCCAGTGCCTTCCAAATGTTATTTTTCTGAATTGCACAAAGAGATGGGCCTTGATTCATCAAGTTTAATCTGCTGTGTTGATGTCTACAACATCAAGCAGCCTTTCCCTGTGCCTTTATTTTTTTTTTACCATCAGAAATGTACACAACACAAACCACCAATTTATTTTCAGTAGATAACAGCACATAGACAGAGCTATGGCAAGCTAGACCCAATTTGTGAGCGACAAAATTCTGTGGTTATGTATAAGCTCCTCTTGCAGCTCTTCCTAGCTCTCAGTAGAGAAATGTCCAATAATTTGCTGTGAAACAGCTCAACACACCAGAGGACTGAAGAAGAACAGGGCAGGAATATTTAAGACAAAAAAGCAGGAGATGGTTTGTTTCTTTGTTCTATCTTCCTGGACGGTGTTTTTTGATTTTTTTTCCTAATAGACAAAGAACTGTACTCCAGAAAATACGATTTAAACATGCATTTTTTATTGCTGTTAAATGTCATAGGTAGCAAATACATTCCTTAATTTAAGAAAAGAGATTAAAAAGGGGGAAGTAACTAAGCTGCATAACAGGATACAAACATGCAATTAGCTCAAAGAACCTGATACATTTGGAAATTGTGGTTTTTTCACCTTTGATCCTCTCTTATAACAATACCAAAATTTTCTTCCCGCAAATATTAACCTACAGAGATATAAAACTTGTATTTCTAAAGTAAATAAAAAAAAATCCTCCACATCCTCGAATCACCCACAAGATGGCAGAGTAATCTGACCAAATCTGATACGGGTACAACCAGTCTTCCCCTGACTACAAACACGGCTCTCAGAAGATGGATTTTCCTCAGATCCTGACAAAACCACCATCATCCAGCAACTGGCTGAGCAGTATTTAACCCATGTATCATCTACAAAAACAGATGTTGCAAAGTCGCTGCCACCTTTTCTCCCCGCGCCTAAAAATCTTCCAGAGGGGAACAAGGATTAAATTTAAAAAAATAAATCAAACCAAGTAAAAAAACCCCAAAAAAMCAAAACCAAAATTATGATCTTTYATCTCTTATGGTTTTCATGTAAGAAATATTTCATGAACTAAATATAAATCCTCTCTCTATTCTCCTTGTTTAATCTACAACATTTCCACAACACGTAAGAGATGTTCCCAGGCCAAAGAATACTGACCTGCAATTTCAGAGGTCACTAAGTCTCTGTGGGAGTTACCTGCCCTAGAGTAGATGAGCAGCAGGGTGGCAAAAGTTCCACCATGCTCACAGCAAAGTTGTTTTCTTGCCATTCAAAACAAAAGTGTCAGTGGGAGACAAAACTGCCCAACTAAAACAGAATTAAAATTTTAGAAAATCAAACTAGAAATATTTCCATAGTATGATAACAGCAGACTCTCATGACTAATTTGCCAGTAGAGGATCAGACAAGAGAACAGATGGAATATCTGCTGAAAAATGTAGCTTTGCACATCAATCAAGTCTATACCATCCCAGCTGGTGTAAATCCAGCTCATATTGGAGCACAAGCCTGTCTATTAATGGGTGAAATGCTGAAATAGGACAGTTGCTGCACTTGCATTTAGACTTTGAATGAACTATAGCCTTATATTCCTTTTTTACCCCTGCACATCTTGCTAAATTTTAATGCCTYTTATATAAGAACAGAACTGCAAACTAGCACAATTTAAACTACTTTGGCATATGTCCTTGTTAAGCRGATTAATAGCCTAATTCCCTGTTATCTGCTCTGGCTAACTATTCGTTTCCAGGTGTTACAGTTGCTGTTCTATAAAGCAGAACACACACTGACACTACATGTGTGTGTGTAGACATAAAAATATATGGAGATAAAACTTTCATTTTTTAATAAAGACCAGTAAGAGCTATCATGTTTCCTAAGAGATCTCTACTAGAAAAGAGAAGTTGTTCCTGGAAAGACCTTTTTCATAGATTTTTCTCACCATTAGAATTCAGCCCTGGCTCCTGTGCAATAGTTTAGACCTAGTGACTTACATCACTGAGGGAAAAAGACATAGAACACCTCTGTGTTTGTAACTGAGTAGCTGTGAATGGTTTTTACTTTCCCTGTGCTTCAGTCATTCAGGCTTTTTTTCTGTATATGGCAGGAGAACAATAGAGGAGTGACTAAGGAACTTTCTAATTCTGGGGGAAAAAAACCCCAAACATTTAATGGTAAGGGGGAAAGCCTTCTCAGGACACTTTATTGCAACTCTTGTGTTTATCAGCAGTATTTATGTTCCTGTTCTGCATACGCATGGGTCAGGTTTGTCAGTTGATGAATTACCATTTGCAGGCACACCCYTTCCAGAAATATTCTTGGGAATGTAACCTCTCTGGGTTTAGCACTAAGTCATTTCAGTGTACTCATGGCACTTAATCCATTATGGTTATGGAAAGAACCAAGAGSTAAAACTGAGTACTCTGGGAAAGGTTTGCTTTTCCTTACTTCCAGAGAACCAAAGGGTTATACTGCATTTAAAATCTCCCATTTCTGAGGTTTGAGGAAGTTCATAATGAAAATACCTTAAGTTGTCCAAGAAGACTTCATTTCCAATTAAACTCTAGCATCTGAATTTCCTTCAAGGGAAAAAAKAGGTTCAAAATTATTACTTTTGTTCCAAATTCAGGCTCAGCAAATGTACTGGGGACTCTGGAACAGCCCGAGGTTACTTTGCRCCCGTAGCCATAGTTGTTCTTTTGTCAGCAATCAGCTTCTGTGCCCCTTCATCTGTGCTCCCCTCATCTCCTCTGCCTCTCAGCTAGAAGTCTAAATAAGAATTATTCCTAATTGAGTCACAACTGACCTTGAAATTATTTTGCTTAAGGTTCTGCCTTCTCAAGAATAAGAGTCGGCTGCACTTGACAATCTCTATGCAAATGCTTTAATTCTATATTATTTCCAGCTCTTTACAAAGYAACACACACTACTACTCTGTTTGGAAGAAGCATGACTGGTTTTGCAGCAAATTGTTCACTTTCAAGCCCATACACAGTACCAGGATCGGAGAAGCTCACCAAGATTTCTTCCACTTACCTCTCATGGTTTTCTTATTTATTGACAAATCAGATTATTTTCCTCTTTCCAGACCCGTCAGGATCAGCAGTCTTAAAGCAAACATTAAAATAAGAAGTCATAAGGCAGTAATATTCTCAATCTAAGTCATCTGAAGAAATGTGATATTCACAATGTTGCTGCCAAAAATTAAGCCCCAAAGCAGCATTCCATTATTTTATTAAGGCCAAAAGTTCAATCTGGCAAAGTTCCCACACAACTTCGACCATGCTGGCTGTAGTAGTTGAGAGACATCATTCTGCTCCTAATGCAAATGGCTTTGCTGGCAGCAAGAAGTCAAATGTATAGATTTCTTGTCAGAGATACAAAGAGTACAAAAACATGCCAACTAAAGTATGACTGATTGAGAAAGAACAGGAGAAGATTAAGGATTTTCACAGCACTGCATCTGACTTCCTTTTAAAAACTAAAGCAACATTCTCATCGCATGAAAGCCAAGTGGCTGCTTTCTCTTTCCTGTATAGGAGCTGACCTTATTGACTCAACTTCATTTTGTACTGTGCTGATGAAGAGACAGAATAATTCTGTTGAAGTTAACTAAAACCTTTGCTGGTAACTAGGACAAAACAGCAGCATACCATTCTCCAGTAAATCTGACAACACACATGCAAATAATAACACCATAATTACTACAGAAGTCACATAAGTTTGGAAGGCCAGGATTGGGCTTGATATCTCACCTCAGGAACAGTACCTTTCTTTAGATGCAAGAATTCTCTAAAACAAGTTATTAGAGCACTAAGCTGAAATCAGTCCCTAGTGATGTGCACAGAGCAYATATTAGCACACAAAGAGTGAAAACACTCTAAGGGGATACAACTCAGTCTTCCTCAGTAGCTGGCTAGGAGACAGATCTTTAATTAATGTTATAAAATTGTCATCAGCAATTTCTGCAACCYGTCCTGATCATCACCATCATTGTATTTGTACAGTACAAAAGAAGTTGAGGCTCTGACACTTTATGAAGTCTATCACTGGGAATATCCTATGGCTGAGGACTTCCACAGTCAAGCAGCAACAAGGATAAGGCTCATAKAGAGGCTTTGAAAGTAAGATATGCATCCACAGACAATGCCATGCTCACCCTAAACATATCAACAGACCAGAAATAAAAGCTTGCTTACTCTTACATAAATAAAATTTGATTATTCTTTAAAAGAATATGTTATATTCAGCAATATTTTATTCTGAAAGTCTCCCTGCACTATTTTTTAATTAAATACCACATCTGACTGTCTTCACATGAAAAAGAAAGTGAAAGGCCACATTTACTGTCCTTGCAGCTTAGCCAAAACTGATCAACAGTGCATTCCSCCCCTTCTCTTCTTCTGTCTCCCAGTCGTGAGTTTCTACTCCATGTTGGAGTAGGAAAAAATCCTTATATATATATATGACTTTACACATTTACTTCTACTAGTCATTCCACTTCTCTAATCTTCAAGGTATTTCTGTAAAGCATCACCAGTCTATACTGCATTAATTTTGATTTTCAAAATCCTCAAGGGAGTTCCAGGGTCCAGCCAGAATGTAAACCYAAGGAATAAAATTCCTATTTCTTCCAGGTATTGGAATTCACCGATCCAAAAGTCAGGAGGTCTTTTTTACACCCAGTGYTCTTCTTCAAGGCAGTTCCTTGTTCTGCCTCTACCTCCCACAAGCCACAATCACCTATTTTACTCTCTGCATCACAAGGCTTCTAAATCTGCTGCTTTCCTCTTGCAAAAACACCACTCTGATCTTGACTTTGATTAACATTAATTAATAGCTCAAGTAATTTTTCTTAGAGCAACATTGGTTTTAAATGGTGCTAATATGTTGCTTCTTTTTGGATGTGAAAGAGGTTTGTGGGCTTGAAAATTTGTCCTTTTGCTGACAACAGTACTAACTGCTCTGATTCAATGTGGTACCTCACCTTTTCTTGCRTCTTGGCCATGTTATCAACAGAAAGTCATTTGTACATTCTCCTCCTGTTTTACAAAAAGTCATTCCTTGGATGAAAAGGCCCCCGAAGCCAGTGAAGTCAACTGTGACACGGAAGAAAGCAAGGGGGAAAATTATTATTCATTTCATTCTCTGCAGTTGTTCTATTGCCTGCTGATTCTCTTGGTATATAGCTRCATTATACAATGGGTTTGTTCTCAAAGCAAACTAAATATGCAATATTAGCTTCCTGCTCTATGACATTTTTGGAGGTGAGGGTTATTATTCTACCAAGAACATTGCCAGATTCCAATTTGCAAATATCAGATTCAAATAAGGGCAGCAGCCCCAGGTGGGTGAGAAAAAAGCCATCAAGGAATAGGACCGTAGATGAGAGAATTCTGTGCTTTGCTTCAGTAACCATCATATTATAAAATTAAATTTTTTCCTTTGGTAGTTTACTTGTTTCAGAATAGGTACTGCTTCACTGTTGTTTTCAWCTCCAGTTGCCATCAGGTTTGGGGCATCAGTTTACCTTAGACCTCAGATCTTTGCTGAAGTAGCTGTCTCAGAAAACACATTAATTTTTCATTTTTAATTATATTGGTAATTCACTAAAATAACTATTGGCAGTGATCTTTGAAAGATTTATTGGAATATTGTCGTTATAATTATTTAACATCTGAAATAACATAGTTCTTAAGGGTTTTTTCAAGRTACCACATTTCTCCTATTTTTAAAACCATCTGAATAATCATACTTTTTAAGTAAAACAACAGATTAAATGATCCATTTAATCCTGGATCATAGATTGTCCAACCAGAGTTATAGCAACTATTCAAACAGCCATTTCTATTGAAAATATAGAATTTTGATGTATTATAATGAAACAGCAACAAATGGAATTAAAATTATTAATGCTTATACGAAAATGATGATGAGGTTAACAGCAAAAAAAGGTAATAGAGATGTTTTTAAAACCCTAAGGACTTCTTTCTAAATATGTTAGRAGAAAATAGATGAGTAAAAGATTTCTTTGTCTGTAAATCACACCCTTCTTCTCTTCAAATTATCTAAATTTTCAGCTATTTTTATTCAGTTACAGAGGTATTTGATRGATAAAATTGGCCATATGCAAAGCCTAAATGAGTCATAAAAGWCAATATGACAGCCTTGAACTGTTGGGAATAAAGGGAGCTCACAAATATCTTGCAATGCAGATTCATTAGCAAAGRCATACAATTTGTAGGTGTTCTAATGCCTCCTCCTTTTTAGGCTTTCAGTTGTGCTTCCTTTGAGCTTTGATTTGGAARCTTTCCTTTTCAAATAAATGTTGAATCACACCTGGAGAATTTAATGACAAAGGAACATGGAGACCTTTATATAATCCACCAGTATGGGCACATGGAGTTAGGCATTTATTTATGTCATAAAACAATACACTCAATTTATTTAATGTGGTGATCATCTCYGATCTAACTTGAGTGGGTGRGGATGATTACCTCATGTCACTGAACAACCAGTTATAACCAGGAGCTGAATTTTAATGGAGTGCAGAAGGGCTGAGATCTCAGTTGACTTCAGAAGGAATCTGGAGGGTATCCTACCTCTTCCATGATGTTTACTACACCATAAAAACTAGGCTTGCATGATATATTTATCTATTTTGAGAATATTTTACACCTTCATTCAAGCTGCTCTGGGTGTAGGTCCCATTCCCTTATGCATTCCTATATCAGGGACAGGAGAATGGGACAGAATGTCTCTGTTGAATATTAGCAAAGTGCTAGAGATGTTCTGCAGAATAAGGCTAATCTGGAAGAAAAAAAAATACTGGATATGAAGGCAAAAATACCCATCTGAGCAGCTACTGCTGATATGAAATCCCAACCATGAGGAGGCTTTATGGGTCCTTTCCCAGGACCTTGCTGGGAAGAGSTTTGATACATTTAAGTCTTCTTTGGTACAGCAAATTGAAATAAAATATAATGTGAGGATCTTTTCTTCTCTACATTTTTGGTGTTTCAGGTTCAACATTGGTTTTATCTGACTTTTATTCATATGGTTTTTTCTACTTTCAAAAATCTTAAATAGATGTACAGAAATATTCTTACAGACAAATTTAAAGACAGAAGTGTCCTTTGGGGAGTATACAAAGTAATTTTAAAAGTAACTGAACTTCTATATGGCATTTTCATTTAATCTATCAAAACCAGTGAATAATTCTGAGGCCTGATAAATGCTCACACAGACTTATCACAGAYCTTGGACTCAGACATCTCCCTAAGATCCATTAATTTGTATAGAGATAATTCAATACTCAACAACACTCAGACTCACATTCCCATTCATCAAGAAGTGTTAATGTAAGAACAGCTTCATAATGAGATTATGAAACCATAGGATTGTTTCAATTGGAGATGACTCTTAAAATCATCCTGTCCAACTGCTGACCCAGCCCTGCCAAGTCCATCATTAAACCATGTCCCCAAGTGCCACATTTACACATCTTTAAAGTACCTAAAGGGATGGTGATTCCACCATTTCCCTGGGCAGCCTCTTCCAAAGCTAGACTACCCTTTCAGTGAAGAATTTTTTTCCTAGTATCTAGTATAAACCTTTTCTGGTGCAACTGAGGCCATTTCCTGTTGTCCTATCCCTGTTTACTTGGAGGAGGGACTGACCCTCACTTGGCTATAAGTCCCTTTCAGGGGGATAGAGAGGTCTCCCCTGAACCTCCTTCTCTCCAGGCTAATCACCCCAAGCTCTCTCAGCTGTTACTCACAGGACTTGTGCTCCAGACCCTTTCCCAGCTCCCATTTCCCTTCTCTGGACATGGTCTAGCACCTCAACCTCTTTCCTGTAGTGAGGAGCMCAGCACTGGACACAGRRTTTGGGGTGCAGGCTCAGCAGTACCAAGTATGATCACTGCCCTGGTCCTTCTGGCCACACTTGCTGATACAGGCCAGGATGTCATTGGCCTTCTTGGCCACCTRSGCACAGCTGGCTCACTAAGGACTGAATATCTTCCTTATTCCACCTACACTGATATATTTCTCTGCTACTCAGTCAAGTTGCTTAAACTTTTGGTTTTATTTTATTGTATGAATATTTTAAAAGGATTTYAACATTCTTGGGTTGAAAACAAATCATTGCAGATAATCATCTAAATGCTTAAGTACTCAAATTTGGTATTCTTGGTGCTGCAAGTAAACATTTCCTTATTGAATTATTCAAATAAAATTTCCCATAAATGAAATCCTCAGTCAACAGACCCCAAGTTTATGGTGGTTTTTTTCCTTCTTTAGTAACATYATGTATTATTATTTTCAAGGTGAAATCAATGGGCTAAATGTAAAGGCCAGATACRTACTTTTTTCCTAATACCACCTACTGTAAACTCAAATTCTGAACTGATTCTCACCTATCAATCCCATTAAATGTTCTGAGTAACTTGAATGTCACTGTTACAACCAGGATGGTAAAGAGTTCAGGTAACAGAAGGAAAAAAGACATTGCRTATGATGGCAAACTTTTCTTAGTTTCCTTTTAGAAACTTCTCACAGGGCTTGCTTGTTTTATAACAACCAATCAAGCTAAAAACCAATATAGGAGCTCATCTAGACGAAAGATGACATTTTAACCAAGAATTCATTATGCCTACCACAATAAAAAAGAAAGGAAAAAACAAAGTCAGGTGAGAGAACTGATTAGTTAGCTGGACATGCAAATAGCAAGCTCTTTTCTATTCAAACAGGAAATGTATATTTACAGAGTAAGAATATCACAAGAATGAGGGATAACCACAGACAACAGTGTCTGGAGATTTATGTTAATAAGCATGGTATCACTTATACATGTAACCTTGCTTGCTGTAAAGTGAACCGCTAATTTGTCAACCCCATTTTGGAAGAAGACAATAAGATTTCATAGGTCAGTTCCGTACAGGACTGCACATTAATCACATTAATTTTCTAAACCTTAACAACAAATGTCCCTTGGATGCACATGGGGTTGTTTGGGGGTTGTAATAAATTGCCCTCATTTTGGAAAGTCTTTTAAAACATCTGTTTGGCTACAGATARCTCTGTAGGGGAAACAACGTGGCAAGGAAAAGGCAAAATAAGCACACCAGTGGAAGCACTGTGCAACAGGAGCTTACAGATCTTACTAAAAATATCCATAACATCCATAACATTAAAAAAAAAAGAGCAAAAGTTGTAGGACCATGTTGAATTTCTTCGGCAGTTACACATGCAGATCTAATCCCAGTCTCTCTGTAAATAGCCTCTTAATATAGAAATAGTTTAGTTTTAAAGATCAGAAGTCAATTTCATGTTTATATACTCTACAAAACACAGTTGCTCTACAGACTTCAAAAGTTCTCTGTAGCAGGAATTCCCTTTGAGGAGGACAGAGAATTTTCCTGGTGAGAGCTGGAGAATTCCCTTTTAGCTTTACTTTACAGGAGGTTTCATAAAAATCCTTTTCCTTCATCTCATCTCCAGCCAGAGATTCCAGAAGTCAGAGCAAGTCCCACACATGACATATCCTACCACCCAGCAAAACACCTTGAAACTGACAAAATGCTAACCCTGGTACCAGATTCTCCAACCTATATTCAAACACAGACAATAGATTAAATTCATATATATATATATGTATGTGTGGGTGTGTGTGTGTGTGTGTGTGTATTCGCATATTAGTCTGCATGAGTCCTCTGCGCACAATAGTGCTGTGGCAATAGTTAGCACCTCAGAGAGACAAAAGGTGTGTACAAGGAGGGGATTAAACTTCCCTAGGCTTTTGTGACCTGCTTCTGAGCAAATGGAAAAAGGTTAGTCCAAAWAACCACCTGCTGAGGTTTGAGCTTAAAATGTGACTTGCTCTGCSAAGGCCAGACATGCTCATGAAGCGTGGAACCATTTGGAAAAAATYAGAACTTTGTAGCTGAGACCCATCCACTTTGGAGCAAAGTTACACACATGAGTTTGAATTTTGTCTGTGTAACTTTGCTTTTAATCAAGACTAGAAACTATATATCAAAGCCAGTCAAAAAAGTTGATCCATACCCTTTTGTGGCTTCTGGGTCCTGGTTCCTAGGCAAGAACTGSGTGTCTAATCTTAGCAAGTGTATTCACACCCTGACTGTAACAAAATTCCCTCTCATTCAGTTCCTTTTGTTGATTTTACCACCAGAGGAGATAATCCAGCTCCATGGTTTATCTCTTCTTTTTGCTTGTGGAGGTTTTCAGGCACCACAGAAGTTGGTACTTCAATAAAGAATGAGTTTCACTGATGTTTTCTATGTATCATGTTTAGAATATTGTAGCTAGATGTCTCATCTGCTTGGCAAGAAACCCAGTAATAATGGTGAGAAAGTGCTCGATTTTATTGGTATTTAAAAGCATAAAAAGAAAAAAATAATAAATCCATCAAAAGYGTGGCAAAGAATATTGGACAGAAAAGCATACCTGTAATGACACAACTAATAACACAACTGCAGCTTCTCAATGCAAGAGATGTAAAAAAAATGAAAACATGTACGTAGTTATAAAAGCTTTCACATTTTTTTAGATTCACGTTGTGCCAAGAAAATATGTTCCAAAATGGCTGAGAATAAGTTGGAAAAAAATTGAAATTGCATCCATTTCTGTGCATTTGTTGGCCATTTCTATGAAAAGTGAATTTGACTTGAGCAACCTCAAGAGCACTGAGAAGATGCCTGGGGAAACCATGGAATGTGGGTTGCAGCACATTTAGGAGGTTTAGGCTGTGTAATTGGGTTTATTTGACTCYTTAGGGAGAGGTGGTGACAAATSCAAAAGGAAAATCATAGAATCACAGAATGGCTTGTGTTGGAAGGGACCTCRAAGATGATCTAGTTCCAACCCCTCTGCTGTCGGAAACGATGCCCTTCACTGCACCAGCTTGCTCAAAGCCCTGCTCCGCCAGGCCTGGAACGCTTCCAGGGATGGGGCAGCCACAGCTTCTCTGGGCAACCTGTGCCCCACCATCGTCATAGGGAAGAATTTCACCCTAACAGCCCATCTATCTATCTATCTATCTATCTATCTATCTATCCAACACCTACTCTCACTTTGAATCCATTATCCCACGTCCCATCTCTACATGCCCTTTAAAGCAGTTCCACCAACAAATGACAGGGATGCACACTTTTCTGTTCCCCGGGATGTATTTTGGGCTGAGGGCCGTACAGAAGGAGCATTCTTAGCGTTTTAACGCAATGACTGAGCCACGTAAAGCCGGGAGAGGGCTGGCGGGCAGCTCCGCGGGTGCGCCTGGGGGGCGGGCGGCCCTTGAGGACSACCCAAAGGGCAGCACTATCCAACGGGAAAACTGCACCTCCAAATTCTCCTTTCCTACAAGAACCCCTTTCCCTTCCCGCTCCCCGCGAGCCGCCGCTCCCACCCTTCCCAAGGCCGCTCCCGCCCCCGCGCCGGACGCGCTCCGAGCTGGCGCCGCCCCCGCTCCCGCCCGGCCCGGCCCGGCAGGAGCCCCGCCCGCTCCGGCTCCGGCTCCGGCTCCGGCTCCGCTGCGCTCCACGGCCGGGCCGCCGGCGCCGCTCCCGCCGGATCCGCTGCGGCTGCTTCCCCCGCCGGGAGCCGGAGGCTGCGCCGCTCCCCGCGCCGAGTGGCGGTGCTGCTGCCCCCGCTGCGGGAATAGGCGCTCCGGCCCCGCCGCCGCTGCCCGGCGGAGCCAGCGGGGAAGGGGCTGAGCAGGGACCCGCGCATTGTGCGAGCCCGCATGGGCACGGCGCGGGGGCGCGGCTGCGGGGCTCCTGCGAGCCTCTCGCCCGGCCCCSGGCATCGCCCGTAGCCGGGGGGCGCCGCGCTCGGCCGTGAGGGATGCTTTTGTGCGCGGCCGCGGGCGCAGCAGCAGCGGGTAACGGCGGGGCCGGGGCTGCGCTGGCCGGGCAGGTCGGGCGCCGCGCTCAGCCGCAGCCCTCCCGGCGAGAGCGGCCGGGCGCGATGCTCTTCTAGGCGGCCCGAGCCCTTGCGAGCGCGGCGGGCAGGCGTAGCAGCCCTCCCGTAGCGGAGCTGGGAGGGCGGGCAGGCGGCTCCTCATGGCGAGCAGCCGGAGCATCGAGCTGGAGCACTTCGAGGAGCGGGACAAGCGGCAGCAGCGCTCCGGGCCGCGGCGCGGAGGCTCCGGGTCCGGCGGCGGCGCGGGGCCGCGGGGCAATGGGCTGGTGCCCAGCCCGGCGCACAGCGCGCACTGCAGCCTCTACCGCACCCGCACCCTGCAGGCGCTCAGCTCCGARAAGAAGGCGCGCAAAGCCCGCTTCTACCGCAACGGGGACAGGTACTTCAAGGGCTTGGTGTACGCCATCTCCCCCGACCGCTTCCGCTCCTTCGACGCCCTCCTGGTGGAGCTCACCCGGTCCCTGTCGGACAACGTGAACCTGCCCCAGGGGGTCCGCACCATCTACACCATCGATGGCAGCAAGAAGCTCACCAGCCTGGACGAGCTGGTGGAAGGTGAGGAGTGTGTCAAGGTCCTGCTGGGACCTGATAGTGGGCTGGGGGTACTCTCTGGGGTGAGCTTCCCTGCCCCTACCCGGATCAAAGCGGTGAGGTCGCCTTGTGACAACTGGCGGCCGCAGAACCCGTGAGGGCRAGTAGGGGGTTGCCCGCTGGTGTGAGGGGCGGCGGGGCCTCGTTTTCCCTGTGTGGACCATCCACTTCTCCCATCACCTTGAGCGCTGCCATCTGCGTGCGCTGGGCTTGACTCCAGTGGTAGTTAAGCAGCAGGTGCTCTTTTCATCTGCAAGAACTGTGAAGTTCTTGGTTACCTTCCATTTGTAATAGAGGGAAATGCTGTAATTTGGTTCTCTAAGTGTCATTGTTGACTCACAGTGGCTTCAGCCTTCAGAGAAGAAGCGCCAGTGCTGTGAAAAAAGGGTATCTATATCCCACCATTTATTAAAACTAACAGGTGTAACACCCCAGTTTCAAATGTGATTAGAGTCCATATTAATAGAGGGGATTATCTACCTTGTCTGACTTTCAGAAGCATGTTATGGAATCAGATGTATTTCAGAGTTGTTCCTAAGTAACTTTTCATAATGGGACTTAGCTGCTGAGGTTATGTAGACCTTGCAAATCTGAACAGAGCAGCGCTTGACTGTCTCAAAATGGGACCAGAAATATTGTTTTGTGAATGACACATATGCCCTTTGTTTGTGGGGAGTGAYAATTATTGGAACGAGGAGCAGAATTCCCCAGTCTTTTCACCTGATGTCTTAAAACACAGTTTGAACTCAGCATTGCCTGCTTCCCAAATGCACAGGTGCACACTGAGAGGTTTGTAATGAATTTGCATTTGATGGTTGTTTTCAGTAGATCAGCTACTACCAGTCTTCCACCCTGTGACCCTATGTGCCAGGTGTAGCTGGTTTGCATTAATGAAGAACTGGGATTTTTTGTAGGCCTTCCAATGCCTCCTGCTTCCTAGGCTTTCAGCTGCCTATCCTTTGAGCTTTGGTTTGGAAGCTTTCCTTTTCAAAGCAGTGCTGAATCACACCTGGAGAATTGGMTGAGAAAGGGAACCTGAAGACCTTTATCTAATCCACCAGTAAGGACATTGGGAGTTAGGGACCAGCTGCTTCACAACATGGAAGAGAAAGGGGGGGYTGCAGAATTTGCTGTGCCAAATGGGTCCCCCTCAAAAAAGATGTGCATGGAAGGGCATTTCCTGATAGTACCATAGTGTTGAGGACTTGCAGCCTTAGAGTAGATCATGTTTTCATTGGCAACTGAAGAAGTATGAAGTGGTTGTAGAGTGAAATGCTGACCTTGTGGTGGTAAAAGAAATGAAGTAAGTAAAAAAACTTTCATGATTTGGTGGTTAATTTAGAGACACCTTGAAAAAAATATGATATGCTGAAGTGGTCACTTAAGTGAAAGGAGATGAAACTAGCAATAACATGGGGTGACTTCTGAAATGTTGCAGCAGGAATGAAATTAGACTTTTATGGCTTAAAACAAAGACAGAATAACTTGCTGGACAGCCATATATACTCTTACAACTAAAAATTAATAATTGAAAGGAAAACTTACTATTTGTCTCYTCAAATACTCATTGAAACTGTAACCTTTGATGTGGCTCTTTACTGAAAGAATAAAGCAAAATAAATGTCACAGTCAAAATGCCACTTCCATGCTTTCTCAATGAAATAAAAGGGGGAAAAAAGAATCCCAAGGACTTAGTCATCTATCCRATACAACTCTCAGGAATATTAAGAAAATCCTATAGCACCATAATTGGATTAGTATGTTCTCCAGTTAGCATGCTAAAAACTTCACCAGTGTAAGACTAWTCACACAGAGAAAAAAAGTATGTAGAGGATGGAAAGGACAGCAAACGAGTAGTGAATCTGTCATTCTGTCAAATTATTAGAGTTTTTTGTCAGCTTTTGTTCTTGAGGTGCTGGAAGAGATTTGATTTGGGTTCGTTTTCTTTATTTCTCATGGTTGCAGCACAGCAAACTTGAATTTCTGCTCTCGAGTAAATGCTCCAACATTGGTGTTGAACTAAAGCTTGAACTGCAGGAGCACCAGAAGTAGTTTTGAATGGTATTTTGCTGTATTTCAATATTTTCAGAAAGGAAAATAAAACTAAAATAAAGCGCTGTAATGTGTGCCAGTCACAGGCTGAGCACCAGACRGGCTGTAGCTGCGTGATGCAATACCAAGCTCGCTGGTCTCTTGGCACCTTCCCAGGGCTCCTGAACTGGGACATGGAGTCACAGCAGTTCAGGTTCAGTAGTGGCAGATCTCTGCAGTGAGYGGAAGGTGAGTGCTCAGCAAACCTTGCCAAGCCAGCAAGATCTGCATTAAACTCCCTCAGCTCCAGCCTATGTGTGTGTGGCTCTTGGACAGTGACGTGTCCCAGTACAGGGCAAGCTCTTTAAGCTTATTTGCTGTTTATCTGTCTGGGATATAAAAGCTGGCAACATCAAATTCTGTATCATAACGAGCTGRGTCACTGATAAATGTTTTTTTGGAGTTTGGCTGTATTTGGCAATCTGTTTTACTGCTTGTCATTTTAAGAGAAAAAGAGCTGGTGCATGGACATACTGAGGATATGAAATATTGCTGTTATGGGTTGAGCCAGTTAAAAATTGCACCAGATCATGTTTATTAGTCAAAAATAGAAGCTCCATTTTATGAAGCATGTTGCTTTTCTTAACTGGATATGACAATCAAAAAAGCATGCTCTGCTGGACCAGCCTAAGGCAAATATAATTTATATTCTCAGCCTCTGTAGATTAGGAAACATTATGAGTTTGACAGTTTTCACTGTTTTCTTAAATTGGGAGGAATTTCATTGTCTGCTTCAGATCTGTTTGAGCAGGCAGATCTAGAGAGGAGGTGGGGGCTGGGACTGTTAAGCTTTCTTATGGTATTCTCTCTTCCAGCTTTACTCTCAGACATAACACTACTTTTTACTTTAGAATACAACATTCCACGTGTGACTTTATACTTGCCCTTCAATATAAAATATTAAAAAATAGATTATTTTTTATTTTCTACCAGAGTTAGCTATTTAAGTGTTTGTCTATTTCCTTCAGTTTCCCTTGAAAATATACGCTTCCTAAAGCATGATACCATGGTAATAGAACTGTGCAGCTCTTTAGTCCTGAGCTATGTTTTGTGTGGATGTTGGTCGTGCTCTGTCTCTTTGTTTTCATTGCCTTGTTAATGAAGGACGTGGAGAATCCCGACTGTACAGGTCTGCTGCAAAGCTGGGAGTTTTTGTTGGATTTTGGGAGATGAAAGCAAGTGTAGACTTTATTCCTGGAAAGAGAAGTTCTGTTTGTTTTACATCTAACGGGAACCCTTCTAGTTGCCTAGAAAAATGGCTGAGAGTCTTTGTTCGTTCAACAACAATGCTTAATTAATACAGTCCTTTATAAAATGTCTGGAGTTTTGTCTGCATGGTTGTGCACACAATCAACAGGCATCTGTAGGGAAGTCCTTGGGCAGGAGGTGGGAAGGTTTGGGGCAGGGCAGTCCTTATGCATGGCCAGGRCACGAAGCACAGGGCAATATCTAATTTACAGAGCTCTGCGTCACTAACACAGAGTAAGAGAATGTGTTTTGAAATGAGATGTTGAACAATCCAAGTTTTTTCTGCCTCAGACCGTAGTTGTTACTGCATATTACATTTTAATCCTGCTTAAAGTACCTGTGATTTTGGCTGTTGYGCTCTGTTGTATTAGGTCAAGAATACTTTTTATCTTGTCAGGGCAAGCAGATGGCAACACCAAGTARGCAGTTTGGATTTTTGCTCATTTCAAAAGGTATGATTACCTTCCTGTGCTAGAGCCAGAAGCTGTAGCACTTTAAAAAACAAGAGGCAAATGTAATAATTTGAACAAAGAAGGGTAAAAAAGGAGGATGAAAGAGGGATTAAAAAACACTGAGAGCATATTCTTCCAAATACATGTTCAAATCACTGTAGTGACACAGTTCTGGAGTGATGGGATGTGGATGTGAAATGCAGAAGTAATTCTCRGTTAACTTCCATCCAAGTAAAATAAAATAGTTCCATCTCCATCTATCTCCTAGTTTCATGGATAGGGAAATTCTAGTTTACCTGAAAAGAGTTTTTTAGTTTCTGTGAAAAAGGCACATGGTGTCAGGTGTGTTTGATACCAGGTGGCATTGACTCTCTTCTGAGAGTTTTTACTCTGCCTGAGCAGGGGGTTGAACTTCCAGAGGTCTCTTCCAATCTCAGCTGTTCTGTGAAAGCCTGTAGGAAGCTGTAATCTACACATYTTAATGTCTAAATCAAATCAAAAGAGAACTAATGGCAGTTAGTCATCTGCTAAAATCCTGGTTGTCGTCCCAGGTTTTAAAAACTGCATGGGGAATTCTGAGTGCTGTAGATGAGGAAAGATCATGACTTATACAGGGTTATTAAAGGTGATATGAAAGTGAATTGTATGAAACTGATGAGGAGGGAAGTTGCTCARAGTAAGGAAGGAAAGAGAAATTGAAATAACCCAATCCCTCATAAAAGGGGTTATTTTATTTTTAGATCAGTCATATATGCTGTAAATATGCTGTTCCRGAAATCTGCTTGGCTTTGTGTTACAGAACACGGAAAGGGTACTCTGCTGTGTTTCCTAAAGTTAGAAAGAAGGTCAGTAGCCTTAATAACTACCTTGCTGTGCTAAATAAGCAGCTTTTGGTAGCTTTGAAGCTGAAGAGTTGCACCCAAAGAAGCCAAGGAACATAAGGTGAATAGGTGAAATCTATGTAGATACCYGCCCTCTCCTATGGGATTCACAGGGGAACACATGCCTCAAAAATATGGAAAYGGTTTTCCTTCCCTAGGGATGTTTTTACCTGTCAGCAGTATCATTCTCTGTTAGAATGCCATTTAAAAAGTGATCCTTTATGTGACTTTCAGGAGACAGTGCTTATTACCCTTGCAAAAAACAAGCCAGAAAATCTTATTTAGATACTTTTGTTTCAAATATCCCTACCGAGGATTTTTGAGTGTTGCACACTTAATTAATTCCTTTTGTTGCTTACAACCTGTGACATATCCACAGTCRGTTTCTTACCTAATGCTAGGGAAAAGTAAATATCTGTAAATATTTCTTTAGTAGTTTCTATTTGTTAAGGACAAAAAGTCTGAATATTTCTAGGCTATTTGTCAAATGCTTAGCAGTGAGGTTTGGCTCACAAAACTTGTRCTGTGAAGAACCCCAAATGGTCAGACAGCTGTGTTCCCTCAAAACTGCACATATCACACTTGTGATGCAAAAGGGCAGGATGCATCCTACATTTTTAATTAGTACCTAATATTGYGTGGCTGAATTTAGAATAGTTCATGTAGAGCTATAAAATAATCAGAGTTGAAAGRGACTTTTGAGATCATCCAGTCCAACCATCCACCCAGCACTGCCAGTGTAACCGCTAAACCATTTCACCAGATCCAAATGCCTCTTAAACWCCTRCAGGWTGGTGACTGCCCCACCTGCCTGAGGAACCYATTCCAATGCCTGATCACCCTAACAGTGAAAAGATTTTTTTCTAATATCTCATCTGAATTTCGCCTGTCTCAGCTTAAGGCCATTTCCTCTATTCCTCTTRCTGCGGGCATGGCAGAAGAGACTGACCCCACCTCCATCCAACCTTCTTTCAGGGAGTTGTAGACAGCCAGGAGGCCTGAGCCTGCTCTTCTCCTGACTAAACAAATCCAGCTCCCTGAGCCATTCCCCATAAGACATGTTTTACAGACTCTTCATGAGCCTTGTTTCTCTTCTCTGGACACACTGCAGCTCCTCAATGTCCTTTTTAAAGTGAGAAGCCCAGAACTGGACACAGCACTCGAGGTGTGGCCTCACCAGTGCCCAGTACAGGGGAACAACCACTTCTCTGTCCTGCAGGCTGATCCAGGCCAGGGAGCCATCAGCCCTCTTGGCCACATGGGCACACTGGCTCAGGTTCAGCTGCTGTCAACCACACCCCAGGTGTCCCTTTCTGTCCCAAGCCATTCCACACCCAGCCYGTGTCACTGCGTGGCTSAGGTGCAGAACCTGACACTTCACCTTCTTGAGCTTCCTGCARCTGYGTCCTCAGCCYGCTGATGGAGTCTGTCCAGGTCTCCAGCAGAGCCTTCCATCCCCTGAGCACATCAACTCAGTGTCTTCTGCACAATTACTGAGGGTGCACTTGATCCCTGTGTCCAGATCATCCACAGAGATGTTRAACAGGACCAGCCCAAGGRGGAGCCCTGGGGAACACCACTARTGACCAACTGCCAAATGGATTTCTCTCCATTCACCACAGCACTCTGGGCCCAGCCATCCAGCCAGATTTTTACCTTGAAGAGTCCACCCACCCAAGCTGCAAGCACTCAGTKTTTCTAGGAGGGTGCTGTGGAAGATGGTGTCAAACACTTTACTGAAGTCTAGATAGACCCAGGATAGACACATCCACAGCCTTCCCCTCATCTAAGTGTACACACTATTCTCCTTAATCCATACATTTTTATCTTRAAAGGTGAGCTAGGCACGTTCCTGAGGATTGGTGTTGAAGAAATAGATGGCAAATAAAAAACTTTGTGGATGAGTTTCTAAGAAAGCAAACCAGTATTTAAGGAGCTGRTGACCTATGGCTATTTATCAGTCAGACTGACCAGTGTAGTCTTGTTTTCTCTTTTTCCATTTTCTGTGTTTCTCATCTGTGTTTTTCTCCTCTGAGGGAATGGCAAGTGTTGTGTTTAGACTGTTGGCTGTCTGAAGCTGGAATCCTTTTACATTGTTCTTAAACCACTTACACAGCAGCTTGTTCATGGATAGTGCATCTGGTTATTAATTCAGTGCAGCTAAATTATTGAGAGGCAGGTARTGTTTCCTTGTCAATAGGCACTGGTCCATGTCTTCTAGCTGATTTTCTACTGTTAATATCTGGAAAATCAGAAGTAGACTTACGCCATTTGCTGATTTTATTGTGACCCAAAATATCAGGAGRTGTTTCTCTTTTTAAGCAAGCATATTCCCAAATTGAGGAGTTTTTGATGGTAACAGGATTTCTTCATGGAAGAGCTGGCACTTTTAGCTTGCTCTGGGTGCTGTCCTGARTCATGGGATGGATTGTACATACACTCTGTTGAAATTATGCTGTGAACTTATATGGAGGTTTCAGACTTCTGCCAAAACTGCTCTGCAGCCTGGTTGAGCTTTCTGCTGTGGAATAGTTTGGCTGGGCTTGAGTCCCAGATGTCACCTACGTCTGGAAGTGTTGCATTTTTTTCTGCATCTAAAGGAAAAAAAGAAAACATTGCTAAATAGATCTTCCTGCTTCATTGCTCTTTTTTGTGCTTCTTTACCTGCAAATCTCAGTGTAATATTAGAGACTAAACTCATGCCATGGTCTGAAACCTGGGGAGCTGATTCATGGTAATGCCAATGTTGTGAGCTGGAGACATGGTATTTATTTTCCATAATGTAATTGCTATTACTCTGTGCTAATTGAAGCTAGTATGCTTAGCTTTAAAGTCTTTCAAAAATATAAATGGGAAGTGGGCCTTCAAAGCATAAAATTGACCATATTGAAGTCAGCAGTGTAAATATTTGAATTATTGTTCATGCCTGGTTTTGGAGATMTGTCAGCTTTCTTGGGCTGGTGGATATAAAAATGCAAAAAGAAAAAAGCTACAGCCTGATGAAAATGCTGCAAAAGTCACATAAAGTATTTCCTTTTTATTTGAGATGATATGCATTTAGGTTATTCACATGGAAAATCTCATTCAAGACAGTCAGTGAAACTGACTGTCACATTTATTTATGTTTGTGATTTTTAACTATAAAGATATCTGTTAGTTTTGACAAGGTCTGAAATCAATTTGATTGGGTCAACTCTTCTAGACTCCCTCAAAAATCAAGTATTGTGTTTTATATTTTACATATATTAGTTTTCTGAAAGATTGTGGAGATTATCAGAAGTGAATACTTGTACATGAATTAATCCCAAACAGATTTAAAATCAGGTTATATATGAAAGCTGTGAGCAAATACGGTGTGTRTATATATATATATATGGTATGTATATTTTCAGGTTCTTACCTATAAGAAATTAATGTAAAAAGTGGATAAAACTTCTACAAATGACATGATATTTCTTCCAAACTGACATACATAAGGGCATTTTTTACTTTGGAGGATGACTACAATAATTTAAACAACAGCACACCTTTATTAATGCTTGCTTGTCAAGGGATGGTGTTTTCTCAGGTGTGCTTTTTAAACACACCATTCTGTAGGAAACTTYCCTGGAATTAACTTTATAGGTGTGATTTAAGTAACCCCTGACATTTTTTTCCTTACATTTTTTCATCTGGTAAGCAGTGAATTGTGTACCYCTGTCAAACAAATAAATGTTTAACTCATTCCTAGAAAACCATTCTTTATCCAGAGAGAAACAATTGGCTTCCTAATTATACTGCTTTTTGGGGGTTTTGTATTTTGCAAGTTTTTAAATAGAACTTAGAAACTGCGGGTGAAGTCCTGGCTGTGGTCAAATAATTAGAGATTTAAGTAATAATTTCAAAACTTTAAGTCATGCAACAAGAAAATCACTCAGTGAATGTGTTTTCTCACTTGCAGCCCTTGCTCTGGTCTTGCCATATGTGCCTGCCTTGCAGGTGTAGTAGTAAAATCTCTTTTCCATGCAAAACTTGTGTTACTTAACTTTATTTGTAGGAATGSTATATAAAAGCAGACATGGACTTTAAAGCACTTACTAAGCAATCTGTAATATACTATATTCTCAAGTAATTAGACTTTCCTGTATCTGCCAACTATAGGAAATTTTCAATTMATTTTGGCAGATTTTATCTTTTTTTTTTGAGGTAAAATAATTTGTACTTCAACTTCAGGCTCGGCTAAATGCAGCTGAAACAAATAAATTGAAATTCTTTCTTTTAAGTTATTACATTGTTTGAACTTGAAAGCACTTCCTGACATTTGTTACTGTGGCCTCTGCTTAAAGGAAAAGAAGTTACAAGAAGAAATCCGCATCACAACACTCTTGAGATAATCAAGCAATTGTTTTATTCATGCATCAAGCAAGGGAAGTAGTAGGAGACAAAGTTTTACACTGCTATTTTAAAGAAATATAGATCCTTTTAGATTAATATTGACTSAAAATTTTGTAGTACAATTTCTGCTGCCCTATAGTGTACTGTAGTATAGCTGTGACAGATAATAGATCACATTCCATGATAGTACAAAGAAGATGCTCGATTTATGATTATGAGTCTGCAAAAGACAAAGCCAGCCTGCCTGTTGAAACTTTGCTATGATAAATCCTTAAGCAAAGGGACCTTTTGTCCTCTACCTTTATTTTATCTAAAGCAATTAATTCACTTCAAGTTTGASACTGTTTCTGTGTAGCTTTAATTTTTATTTATTTTTTAAAACTTTGTTAATTTAGATTTCAGCTGAGATTTAACTTTGAATTTTCTTGATTTTTGTGCATTTGTTGGGGCTTTTTTTGTTGTTTGGTTTTTTTTTAGTGGTCTAGGAAGTACATTGGTTTTGAGTCAGAAAGAATAATTTTGAACATTCTCARTGATGGTGAATTTTGAGGTACTTTGTAGAATTTATTTAAAGCTCTTTKGCACGAAGCTGGACAGACTGTCCCCAGAGCTTTGGCTARGATAGAGTTAATTTTCTTCATGGTAGCTGGTGTGGGCTATGTTTTGTATTTGTTTTTGAAACAGTGTTGATAACAGGGGGATGTTTTWGTTCCTGCCGAGCAGGGCTTGCGCAGAGCCRAGGCCTTTTTGGCTTCTCACACCRTCCCACCAGTGAGTGGGCTGGGGGAGAATGACACTGGGAGGTGACACAGCTGGGGCAGCTGACCCCAACTGGCCCAAGTGRTATTCCAGACCATATGACATCATCCTCAGCTGATAAATCTGGGGCGAAGGAAGAAGACAAAAGTTCAGAGTTTAAGCCTGTGGCTTCCCAAGCCACCATTACCATGATGGAGCCTGGCTTTCCTGGAGGAGGCTGAACACCTGCCTGTCCTTGAGAGGTGGTGAATGAGTTCCTTGTTTATCTTGGCTTGCCCCAGTGGCTTTTGCTTTCCCTATTAAAYTGTCTCTATCTCAATCCATGAGTTTTATTTTACCCTTCTGGTTTTGTCTCTTCTGTCCCACTGAGTGTGACTACTACCAGCTTCTTGAGGTGCCTCTCCTTTRGCAGCCCTGAGTTTGGAGACAGACTTACAAAATTGTCCAGACAACAAGCATAGTCCTTTGAATCTRGTGTGAGAGGCTGTGCAGGGGGAAACCTTTGCTTTCTATTGTAGCTGAGCTGCTGCCACAAAACTTGAATATCTCAGACTGTTTTGCGATAACAGAATAGATGACAAAAGCAACTGCTGGAAGAGAGCTGTGCACATCTTTAAAATCATAGGATCTCTTAGTTTGAAAGGAACTTTCTRAAGTCATCCAATATCTTGCTCAGGTTTGATAAAACCAGATTGTTTGGAGRTCTAGCATGTAGTTCTGAGGTAGCATAAGCTTCTAGACACGACAGTCCTTAYGAAGCTGTGTGGAGTTGGGGGTTCTTTTTCTCCTACCTGTGAGTTGGTGCTAGTGTGCAGCATGCAGCCCTTTGTCAAGGAGTTTGTGTGCTGAAAACACCTCCTTTCTCTTAGCTAATTTTTGGGGGGAAGGAGGAGGAGTTTAGTTTTGTCTGCATCAGTTTGTTTTTTGCTCCTGTTTTTTTTTGATCTGCATCAGTTTGTTTTTTGATCTGTGAATATGAGGAGAAGCAATGGGGATGAGTGAAGAGGAAGAGTACAGGCAAGGCAGTGGCATCCACAGAACTTCACCCCAGTTTCCTAGTACCTGAGTGGAAATACAGTCCCCAGTGATGTTTGTGGAGGCAGAACTGGCTGCCAGAATTTCCCAAACAAAATCATTGTTAACTTGGCTTAAGTATAATCTGTGTTCTTTCARATACAGCAAGTGGACTTTCAAGAAGGTCTAAATACAAGATAAATTACAAAGCAGTGTAATTAGTMTGGGAAAGGAAACAAGGAAATCTTTCAGCTCATGGTAATTCTTCAGGGCTTTGAAAGTAGTTTAGTATCTTGYTTTTAGCATAAGCTCTGCAACTTGTAAGATAAATCAGCTCTCCAAACGGGAGTTCAGAATGCAAAAGTGTTGTTTGAAAGTTTTCTAGTATGTATCTAAATGTAGGCATACATTTTGTAACTCTTACAATTCTGTCCCCTAGATGCATGTTTACTCTTTGCTCCTCTTGCTGTGCATGTTAGAAGTGAGCTTGRTTCCTTCCACCAGTGACTTTGAMTGTGTAGCTTTATTTTAGAACAGGTTAAGCATTCTAAGATATAGGTAGCTCTTCTGTCTGGAGCAATGGTGTATTCTGTCAGTTTTGAACGCTTTACCGTTCATCCTTCTGGCAATACTCTGCCCTTTCAAGAATGTCTTGGGATGTCATTTGTGACACTCCAAGGATGTGGGTTACACAAATAACCCAGAGTTAAAGATGTCCTTGTCATAGATTACACCTAGCATATTGCTGTCAGGTGTCAAAAGTGTTGTCAGAAGCTGCAAGTAGTCCTCCTCTTTTTTTTCCTTAAAACAAAGAAAGGAACAAAAAAACCCCAACGAAAACAAACAAACAAATCAACCACCAAAACCCAACAAAACAAACCCCCTTCCCAAAAAAAACCCCCACAAAACMAAAAAAGAACAAAAAACCCAAACCAAAACCAAAAAAACCCTRCAAACCAGCTTTGAGTTAGGAATGAAATTAAAAATGGGGAAGTGTAGATGTATTCTTATCCTCCCATATTCTCAAATACTCATTTGTGGCCTCAGGAGGTGTTCATTTGTCTAAAAAATAYCAAAGTGAATGCATTTCAAATATGTGTCCTTGGTAGAAAGGCAGTAACTCCTAGTAGATTAAAGTGCCTTTCAGGGTAAGGGTCTTGAGGTGCTTAAATTTATTCTGTTAAAACTTGATAATGTAAAATAAGCACAGACATAGGTGTACATATCTTGAAGTACATGGYTGAGGGATATCTAGGGGACGACCTGGATATTTGCTGTAGGAGAAAGCTCTTAATGTCATGTGTTGAGCTGAAGTAATTTAAGCACTTCCAAAATTACTTAATCCAAAAGACAKATGAAATACCTTGAACCTCCTCATTACCCACTATTTTTTATACTGGGGTCTTTTGAAACCTGTTGAAAGCGCTCTGTGGGAGTGTTGTTTGGGTGGAAATCTCTGATAATTTACAGTCCTCCTTGTCAAAATACAGGAAAGTCACTCCTGAAATATTTGTCTTTTTTGTTTTTTCTAGTTTTTAAATTGACAAAGTAGCTGCAAACCCCCTTAAACTGTGAACATGTCCTCTTCTTTTCAGGTGAGAGCTATGTGTGTGCATCCAATGAACCGTATCGCAAAGTTGATTACACCAAGAACGTCAACCCGAACTGGTGCGTGAACATAAGGACTGGCTCCAGCCGGTCCTTGACGTCTTTGACATCCACGAGGAGCGAAGTGAAGGAGAGTAAAGACTTCATTAAACCCAAACTGGTGACTGTTATTAGGAGTGGGGTAAAGCCGCGGAAAGCTGTGAGAATTCTGCTGAACAAGAAGACTGCTCACTCCTTCGAACAGGTCTTGAATGACATCACCGAAGCCATTAAGTTAGACTCGGGTGTAGTCAAGAGACTTTGTACACTGGATGGGAAGCAGGTAGGAGAATAAACTGCTGTGGCCGTCTAATAATCTGAGATGCTCGGTTTTCATAAGTTCAGTTCTTGTTACTGTGTATGCTTTAATCTGCTTCTGAATAAGGACAGTTAAGAAAATCAACTTTTAAAGCTTTGTTAAAATATTAATACACACAACAAAATTAGAATTGTATATAGTGTAAAATAAGTGGATCTTTACATTTAAGTAAAACAAATTATTTTTATGCCAGCATTTTTGCATTTCTCAAAAAAGCGACTGTTTATTGAGTAATACAGTTTATTTGAAACATTTGAACTTGTTAAGATATCTATGTGTTTTCAGACTACTACATAGTGGCTGAGTGGTGTAAGAAAAGTATCAGTGTCTCCTTCCATTGCACTTCCACAGATTGCTGTTTCCAGAGGTAGTAACTGACATGAGCTGAGGTCAAGAATTGTATCTAAAATGAATCATTCTGGGAGGGTGGTCATATATTTGCAACTTGCTTTTTTTTGCTTTTAGTTTTATCTGTGCTGAAACAAAGCTAGGATTAATGATGTTGTAGGTGTGTATTCTTGCACAGAAATACAAAGGGTGGCCTGTTCTGCTGCATGAGTTTAAAGTGTCAGGAACACACTTGGTGTTGATCAGTCGCATTAATGACTCATCCCTTCATAGAGCAGGACTTTGATACCTGATACTTTTATTTGACACTGCTGTGGAACTCTGACAGAATTGTGACTTTAGTAATAGAGCAACACAGGCACAGAGTAGATCACATTGGTATCAGGTACCCAGACTCTTGTACTGTTGACTAAACATTGATATCTTTGCTCATTCAGCAGGTATTTATATACACCTGCATACCTGTACATCTGCATGAAGTAGCTGTAAAAATTTCAGTTGTGTTCAGAGATGTGGGCATTTTTATTTTCACTATTTTTATAATGTTTAATGCCAAAAGACCTTTTTTTTTGTGGTGCAAGCTTCTAGCAAATGTATCGCAGAACAAGTGCAYTTAGATTGCCTCGGTATGAGCTCTGTCTCTGGTTATGTTCTGTGTGCTTGGATACACTTCTTGTAGGGAAATATGTGAAAAGAACAACTTCTGTGTTTTGATGAAAATGTAGCAAGGCAAAGGCTTCACTGAAACTCTTGATTTTCAGTGTTTGGTGGCAGCACAATGATGCACTCCTTAGTTCTTCTAATAGGTTTGATTTTAAATTAGATTTGTTAATGCTGCTTCTTAATGGAGAATCCTTCCTTGGAACATCCAAACAGTGTTTGTCATGTTTAATTTAATTCATAATAAAATATCATAATAAAATATTTGTTATGCAGTAATGAGTCTCTTTAGCCTATGAAGTGTTCTGACACGGTCTCAGGATTTTGGTCCTCTCAAGGAAGTAGAGAGTCTGTTAGGGAAGCTGCAAGAGCTAGGATTGTCGGTTCACATTCACCTCTTCTTGCATTGTCAAAACAGCAGAAACCCACTCATCTGCACTTGTAGGAAGATGCAATAGTGCATCAGGGATCAATAAAAGTAGTTAACATTAAATATCATATACATTGCTTGCATGTTGCCATCACCCATGATGGGTGATGACTGTCTTCAGTCTATGGTGAGATGACCAGTTATTGGTAATGCTCCAAAATAGGTTGTTTTTTTGGGTTTTTGGTTTTTGTTTTTTTTTGCTGCAGGACCTCCTTGTCCCCTTCTGTGGTAAGGCAGTCAGTGAACTTGGACTGCAGCTGTAGAGTGTTTTCAGTCAGGGTTGAGAAATCCCTAATTCTGACTGTGAGCAGTCTGCAGAGTTGCTGCATGCAGCTGCCTCTGTGTGTAAACTGTTCCAGCAGCAGCAGTGTGTAAATGTGGAGACCTCCCTTCCATTAGGAAKACAGGCCTTGTACTTTCCCACAGTCTTTGGGAAGAGCCTTTGTTGCACAACCACAGTGTAAYTGTGTTTTAAGAGCTTGTGAGATGGAGTGCCCCGAAGAGAAGACCTATCACTTCAAACACCCTGACAAAAATAAAACAAAAAAGCCTTCTACTACTTACCTAGGAGGATGGAGAGTTCTTGTTTTACTTTTTGTTTTATTTTTTGTTTATTTCTCTTTCCCCAAAGTGAAGGGCTGACCCCAGTTTGAGGCAGTAGGGTTTTTTTTAATTTGTTTGTTCACTGCCGGTATATGTAAAGGTTGGTGCCGAAGGGCTTTTTGGGGTTTGGCACATGAAGAGTTGCTTTGCTGCCAGCTACCAATTGGTGGAAATTTCTGAGCCTATTTTCTCTAATGTAGTAATTGCTTATTCTTCTAAATCTGCTAGGGAGGCAGATCTTTTATGTTTGTTGTGGTGTTGGCACAGCTTGAAAGGCAACCATTAAAAAAAGGCATTTTGTAAATGGTTGTGTTCCTATAAATGTAGCCCTTGTGTTTCTCATGGTTCTAATTTTTTTCCTTGCTCCTTCATATTTTTATCTCTGTGGAAATACTTTTATTTTTTTCCTGAGTGAATAGGCTTAGGTTGTATTTTCTGTTTAATATGAAAATGGGGGTGAAATTCAGATGATTAAAACATGCATGTATAAAACTTGTATCCTTTGATTAGGGAATGCATTGTTCTTTTAACTTGTGGTGTGATTTTTTTTATTCCAGTAGAACCATTTAACGTGTAGGAAGAAATGGTGATAAAGCCAGTGATCTTTCCGATCAGGAGAAGAGAAAGGATGTTTTCAAAAGAGTTTTTATTTGCTCTCCTGACTTCATTAAGCTTGACTGTTGCAAAATCTTGATCATAATAGTAAAACAGAGAATAACACCTGAGTTGGATATTTCCCTTGATTATTCTGTGTGAAAACAGACAAGTATCTGGTTTTTAATTGTAAGATTTTATGAAGTTGCAAGGTTTCGTTTTATCTTCAATTTCATAATGAATACTGTAAGTTAACATATTAGTGSTTTGTAGCCTGAAGTACAGATCTGTTTTTGAACTATTTTGATGCTGGCCTTAATTCTAACTTTTAAGCTATTGAGCAACCAAATTTTTTTAACCTTCCAAGATTGTTGAGAAGATTTTTAAGGGAGAGAAATATTTCAGTAAAAGTAACTAGGCTTTAACTTTGCAGTGGAGGCTTCTGCTGTTCCAGTCTTTGTGCTTCTGACATTGAGGTTTGCCTAATATATTTGCTTGACCAAAGTGTTTTCCTTACTTGGCTGCATTTTCCTGGAATCTGTCACTATCCTACTGTGAAGCAAGGACAGTCAGACTGAAACTTCTCCAGTTGGGAAGTTTAACCCTTTGTTATCTCTGAAGAGAATGGAGGGTTTCTTTCTTGCTAAACAAGCTTTGAGCTTCAGTAATTGTGAAGTGTGGGGTGGGGACTGTGTGGTAAGTTAGGGGGAGAAATTCCCTGTGAGAAGCTTGCAAAAAACCATGCATGACTCTGAAGCTTGTGTTATTTAACACACAAAAGAAAACTAAATCTTGACACTTTTTAAGCTTGCAGTGTGTTGTAGTTTCATGGATTAATGTCCATAACAGGATTGAAAAGGTGGATGAAACACCCTTTCTATACTCTGTTTTAAAACAGTGAGAATGCACCAAAAATTAGCCTTATTTTGAAAGTCTTTTTTGATGGGTATATTGGGGGCTATCTCTGGAACCAAAAGTTCTCCAATTTTCAGTTAATGAAGTTTTTTTAGAAAGTATTCCTTAAAAGTAAATTGGTTTTGGAAGAAAAAAGTTACTGCATGTGGATGTATTTATCACTCATTGTGCTCTCCTCCCAGTGATTTTTTTATTCTTTAGTGACAGACTCGAAAACTCTTAGTAGAGAACATAGCTTTTGAAAACTGAATTTTTTTATTTGCTTTGCTGTTAACATACCCATCACAGAGGGCAGAAACCAAAATAAAGGATGAGCAGGAGAGATTTTGTTTATTAGTGTAACAGATTTTCCCAATATTCTAGGCTTTTGTCATTCAGATCTCAAAAATTTCCATTAAAACAGTATTTTTGCTACAATCTTAATCTCAGTAGAGATCTTAGTGTTTAATAMTGAGAGAAGTTTTAGAACATATGAATTTCATTTTTCTTAGTTTTTTTGTTTTGTTGGCAAAGTCCTACTTGCATGAGATGATTTTTTTTTAAAATAATTTTATTGCAATTAAGTACTTTTTGGAAAATATTTCCCTTTAGTTCAATTCTCTCCTACTAAAGCAGGATGTTCCTTAAGCAAACAGGCTCTAGACATGTACTTTTTGTGTTTTGGTCATTTAATTGTGSTGTTACATCACTGATATCTCCTTGCAGGCTAAGAAACCACTGTAATAGAAACTTGCTTCAGAGTTAACAGGCACAATTTCTTGTTGAAAGCTACCAAAGTAAATCAAGTTTTTATCTTGCATCTCAGACTCTAASCTAATACAGACACTGTACAAATGTATTGGAAATGGCACAGGTTTAAATTTTTGCTACAAGTACTTTAGAAGAAGAAATCTCCAGCTTTTTTTTTCAGTTCTAGTTCTGCTGAAATTTAAAATATTATTTTAAGCTGAAATGTTGCRTTAATCTGCAAGTATGAGGGTAAGAAATCCTTAATCCCTCACATAGCTCACAACTCTTTATAAGGCTTATATATTGTTACTGTGGAATGGCAGTGGCAGCTGCAGAGAGTGATTCTCTGCATTGCAGATCCCACAGAAGGAATTTGTGGGCAAGGAGTCTTTCCTCAGCTAACTTCAAGATTTTGAATAGTAATGATAGTCCCTGAATTCATCCTGAAGGCTGAGGGTCACAAGTGGTAGAGTCAGTTTATGGAAAGGGATTTACAGTTTTCCAAGCTGCAGCAGAGTGATGGGGATTTGACACTGTGGGTATGATTGCCAATAGAACTATGGAAGGAGTAGATATGTTGGATAGAAATGCTTTTCAGAATTCAYGGTTCATATCTACATGAAAAAGAAGTGAATCTGCCTGTTTTGTGGAAAGAGGTGTTTATATTGCTGTTTTGGAGTTTGTTTGTTTGTTTGGAGGTTTTGTAGCTGGCATGGGTCCGCAAATGAATAATGTGTGAGAAATAGTAACATGTTTTGTGGAGATGAACCCAGAAAATACATTTAGATTGTCTTTAAAGAAAAAGAATGGAACTTCTAGAAGAGAGATCTTCCAAGAGAGTAGGAACTAAGCAGCCTGTGAAGTAAAATCAGAAAATATACACACAGTGCAGTGGAGGAAAAGTCATACTAGATGTCAAGAGTCATACTTCTAATTTACTGGAGCAACTTGAGACAAAACCAGCATGGCAGAGCTAAAGATTACCTTCCAGGGCATAGGGAAACCCTGAAAAGCAGTGTAGAGGAGTTCTGCATGAGTCTAATGATCTTGCAGCAGATATTCATTAGATATGATGCTGATCCTTAAGGTTGAGCTAAACAAACTTAACACTTAGGGCAAAAAATTTATGGAGCAGTACTATGAATCACTTTCTCATGGTTGGCTGGATTATCTCCCTTTGTTTGAGTAAATATGTAGCAGTASAATACCTGTACCACCTGGAAGTTGAAAAATAATAGTTTGGTAAAAAGTCACACTTGTACAGTCACTTTTATGTGTGTTACAGACCAGAAGGGCACTGTCACAGCACCTGTCTGTTCAGGGAGCCTGCCAGTTTGGGTTGAGCTCTAAACACAGTATGCTTYGATTGAGAGCCATGAGGTGGGATTTTGGGAAGGTTTGGGGGCTTTTTGTTGTTTGTTGGGTTGTTTTTAACAATACATAGTTATGAATCAATTACTTGACTGGAGAGAGAGACAAGGGGAAGAAAACAATAGTGGCTACTTCTTTGTATCTGAAATAAGATTTTTTCATGCTGTCTTTTCTCATCAGTCAGCTAGGGAAGCATGGTCCAGAAAAAATGCACTACTTACCAAATGCACGGTTGGAATATTGCTGTTCCCAGTGGTTATTGATGACTCACTGCCAAACCGGAATTTCATATTGAGTAGGGGTCAATGAACGTGTGTCTGCACGAGTCTCTGGAAATGACCTGGAAGATRGAATGGAGGATATGCTTAATAAATACAGATGAGCTACAGGAAGCCTGGACAACAGAAGATTAGAATCTTGACAAACTGCAAAAAGAGCTTAGGACAAAGCAGGTTGAGTAATCTTGCACTCRCTGGTTGTTAACAATGCAGATAGGAAATGCCAAGTGTTCTGGMTGAAGTGGTAAAGGATCCCAGCTGAAGATGTGAAGATGAATTCATGGTGTCACTGGCTGTGCACAGGAGGGGAAAGCCAACATCCATGTGGAAGTTACAGTCAGTCATCTTGTTTCTGATATATGTGTCAGGTGCCCAGTTTGCTCTGTCCTATTCAATGCAATGGTGCCAGCTAAAGAGAACTTTATTATGGAAATCCAGAAAGGAGTAAAAAGAAGTAAAGAAACATATTCTCCAAGGAAAGATTAAAGGAATTGGGATCACTGAGATTATAGAAATATAATCAACAAGTTTTCTGGGGGATGAACAAAAAAAACCTAGCAGCAAAAGAAATTACTTCTGTGTCTTCCTTATGTATAGAAAAAGAAATAAAAGGCTTACAGTCAAGATCAGATCCTAGGGAACTTGATGGTACTTAGTCCCTGTAAAAATAAGAATAATTTAGAGGTGATTTTTTTATTACTATTTTCAGCAGATAACTGGAGTCCAGCAGTCTTTAAGGTTTCTGAAAACTGATTGGGTTTGAGTGTTTTCCGTAACTAAGGGCGATCTACCACTTTGGAAGAGCTGTTAAGCTGGAGATAAAATAAAAATTAGAATGTCTGTTAATATTAAAGTATGCATGTGTACACACCTGCAACCCACAGAATTCTAACAGCAGAGGTTACAGTTAAAGTAAATTTTATCCTAATGCTAGCAATTCTAATGTTTGATGTGAAACGTGATTTAAGGGAAGTTGAGCTTGTGCTGGAGGCTGGAATTGTTTCAGAGAGCAGCTCTGGACAGATGCTTGTGTCTAGCCAGTGTGGGATACAAACCTTGCAAGTCTTACTGAAAACAAAAGAATTAAAGYGGCTGTAATCTTCAGGAAGTCTGTATGGCAGGAAATGAATTCATCCATGGACACCGCTGCACGGTATTTTTGGTCAGACTTCCAATTGGTGTGCTCAGAGCTGGGAGCCAGGGCTGTTTATTGCTAGAAGGAAGGAGGAAGTAGCAAACTCAAGCAGAGGAGATAATTTTGCCTCTGCTCATGGACGTGGAAATATTCCCATCTCTAGTTATATATGGAAGGAAGTGTTTGACTGAAACCAACCTGAAATTAACCCTGCCCTGTCATAGTTGCAGCAATCTGAAAAAYACTCTAAATATGAAAGTGCAGAAGTCTTTTCTGTACTTGTTCATCATGGAATACTTTCCAAAGTATTTTCATTACATGCAGTGGTACAAAGTACACAGGCAGATAATGTGGGGTTTATGATTTAGCCTGGAGAGTACCTACAATTTTATCACACTTGCCAGAGGATCACTAGTGCAATTATAATTTTAAGAAAAAAAAAAGGAAAATGTTAAGGATTTTGTTTCAAAGCAGCAAAATTGTGATGCTGAAGGTGCTGCAGAAAAAGGATTAAAAAGGAAACAGAGCCTTGAACATCTGGGGAGTCATCTCAGAAGAGTGTGTTAAACTTGAAGTGAGCAATAACGCTGAGGAAGCTCTTCAGCTTTGTTGCATATGCAAAAAATAAAGGTCATGCCATGTGAAACAGCCACAGTCTAGCACTGGAAAACTTGGCTCTCTGGAACAAAGRTCTTTAGAATTTGTCACAGCGGGGGAGCCCCTGTGTCCTATTCTTGCTTTCTGGAGATCAATAACCCRGAATACAGTACAGACAGAATAGAGAACGGATCTCTTTCCTTCCCACAGGGATGCACAATTCTGGCTGTGGGGCTGTGCTGTAACGTTACTGGGAGTGTGAGGGCTGGTGTCCACTGGGTGTGAATTTAATCTTTTCCAGCAAGGTGCAGTTTAGAGATGTGATCAGTAATACCCGTTGCCATTGGACTAGCAGCTTGGTGAAGTGTGAYGTTAAAATAATAGATTATTTCTAAAAATGAACATAAAATCAGAAYCTGGTGTGAAGTCAGCACTTTTAAATTACAGTGTGGCAACTGAAAAATTTGCTGATATTTTAGCTAACAGCAAGCATGTGTGTCCTGCTAAAAGTGACATCCAACTTGCTGAAGTCTTTGTGGATCTATAGAGAAGATAAATCCTACTGGGATTTCAATTTTTGTCTGCTCACACCGAGAGCTGACAGCACTTAATAACAATGACATGCTGCACAGTGTGGGAAACAATCACTGCAGAAGTAGTGRTGTCACCAGCAGTAGCGTTGTATCTTTGTTGAGTATGATTACAATAATTTTAGTGATGGGTTACAGAAGTGGTGTGTGGAGCTCTTGGAATAAAAGAGCGGTATGCAGTCATTGTCTGCCATCTGCCATGCTAAAGATTGGGTCACATGACTTGGAAACTAAACCTTGGGAATTTGTTATGTCCCGCTGAGCCTGCCCATTAACAGATAATTAGTCTGGTAAAAATCTTTTGAATTTATTCTGCAGCTGTCATATGCCAGATTAGGATTTGTGTCACAGGTTGCTCATTACGTTGAGATCTTGGAATTTTTTTTTCCTGTAATCAAATTACCCTGTGTTACTTCAGCAAACAGTTCTTACATTATAACATTTTAACATGCAAATTTTCTTTAAGAATCTTGCTACATCTTACAGTGTAAAGCTGTTTACCWACCATGTATGAAAGGGTTTCGAGGCTGAATTTTCTCCGTTCCTGTTCACAATAAGCAGAATTTCTAGTTTTAGGATTTGGCCTTCAGGTTGTCAGGTTGATGGATCTGTAGCTACTTCTTGGTTGGCTGTAATCAGCTTGTGTTTCTTAAGTTTACTGAAGCAAGACTGAAATCTTAAAATATGAACTTTTATATTTGTACCAGTTGCTAAGAAAAATGACGTTCTGTTTCATACTAAATTAATGGCAGGAAACATGAAACAGTTTGTTGGAGAGAGGAAAGGAATATTTGTCTTTAATGTCGAAAATATTGCTCACTGATTAATTTGCAGTGAACCTTTAAACAGAGAAACCTGAAGACTCGGATGGAAAAGCTGTATTAAAGTCATAGCAACACAAGCCAGCTCCTAAAAGCAAAGAGCTTCCCAGCACTTAAAAGGAGCAGTGACCCTGTTTATGGCTTGCTGATTGAAAGCTCTGCATAGGAGGGAGTGATAACTCAGTGTTTACAGTGTGGGCAGTAAAAGTCAGTGTTCTTGTAGCACTTGTTCACTGAGCCAACAATCTTTTCTTTTTTTTCCTGTTGTGCAAATATGTGATCTATGCCACATTCTTAAATATTTATTTTGTTTATATATTTTTGGTGTTTTATTTTTTCATACCTGGTGCAGGATATCTCTGTRTTTATGGAAGGCTTCTTGAAGAAAACAAGATATTTCAGAAAAAAGCAAGAAAGGATAAAATATARCTTGTAAGCTAAATGGGAATTTGGATTTTTGGCTAGTAGATTTGGCTTTTCTTGGCTTTCCCCATYTTATCTCTTACTTTCAGCTCGCCATGTACCTAGGGTCTTATGGATAAAATTATTGGAAAATAGACCAGTTAGCTGAAAAAAAAAAGGATGGTCATGCCACAAAGAGTACCAGAAGAGTCAAAATCCTCTTTTTAAGTGGATTCTGAAGGTGCCGTTTCCTTGCATGTAGAAATCTRCTGTTCCTCTTTTAAAGAAATCAAGGGTCTGGTTGATTTAACCAAGATAAAATTGGTGAAGAGCAACTGTGAGAGACAAGCATTCTCCCTGTATTTTGCAAGGGACCCAATAATGCAGACACTTAGAATATGCCCACGTGGCTGTACAGGAGAAGTATTGGAAGCTGGAAAGTGTTCTGGTTTAGTTTGCAAAGAGAACACCCTCGTGTTCTGAACATCTGACTCAAAAAACCCTCCATCTCTGCAAACGACTATTCTGGCCAGTTCCTTTTGTGGCTGATATTTTTGTCTTGAAGGGAAAAGTATTCTTTCCACTTCCCTGGACCCTGGGGGGGGTTAAGCAGGGAAATCTGTCTGCAGATGCCCATGCAAGGTCTGTTCCATAATTTTTTCACACTAATCTGTTGTATTAGAGCATGTTTTTAACATTTGTTTAAGATATACTTGCAAAATTTAGAATATATTATTTTGTATTTTTACTTAAAGCAAAAATGCAGTAAAATGGATATTCTAAGCTTGTAAAATCTAAGGRAACAATGAAAAAATGATGAAATCTCATATGCAAAGCTCTGTATTTTTCCTCCTTCACTTTCATATGCAAACAATACAATTTCCTGGAGTTTTAGTATCAGAGTGGCATTATTACCTGCAGCTCTGGAAGTCTGTCACCTCCTTAAGAGCACTCTCCTAGTTCAAGCATGAATCTTCCTTTCCCTGGAAGGGATTTGCTTCTGCTTTTGGACTGACTTAGGTRATCGGATGTGTGAAAACCTCGTCATTGTCTTCTGTCACAAAACATCAAGAARCCCAGGAGAGAAATTTCAGTCCAAGGTGCAAAGCTATTTTCTGAGAAGTGTTTAGGGACTGAAAGGCCTTTGAATACTCTTGGAACTAGTAATTATTTTACAGATTTTATTGGGTTTGGCACATGAATACATTTTGATTTCTTACAGCACACTTTACACATTTTTTTTTCCGATCTTCTACTTCTCAAACATTTGACTTTTTAAAAAAATGTATTTGTGATACTTATGGAGATAACTTCTTTTTCTTCCTATCTGTATGTCCCTGAATATTCAAATTTTAGAACAGTACTAAAGTTAGTGGGCGAATGAAAATGTTTGATATTACTTCTTAYGGATAGACATTTGTCTGCAATTTCCAAAGTGATTCTCATGGCTTGCTGAAATATTTTGACATTAGTTGGAGATGAAGGTTTCTATTCCTTGAGYTTCTATTCTGGAACTTCATTTTTTAATCTTCATTAAAGGTCTACACAACAAAGTATGAATGACACCACACCTACTGTAACAGACATGGAAGAGACTTGCCAGGTATTTTGTTTCAGTACAAATCAAAAACACATTAACAGGAAATTATCAGAAGTAGTGAGAGACTATGTACCTCCAAAAATGACWGGTGGTTTAGAACCTTATATTATTATTATCTGGGGTTTTCTGAAGCCTCTGTCACAGTCCTTTGTAAGAAATAAGGTTTACATGGAGCGTTTGGATATAAACACCTAGCAAAAGTTATTAAGTATGGGGGAAGGGCATGCCTGAAACCTCAGCCTGATTGATGTTTAAGCAAAAGGAACATCTAGTTTTAAAGCAATTAAAATACGATTTGTCACATGGAATTTATAAGGCCWGATCACAACACTTAAACCTCCTTTCTTTATCTCTTGGGAGGCAGATGCAAAGCCCAAAAGTTTCTAAACACCTATCTGGAATTGAAAACTTCAGTTTATCCATATTGCTTGAATAAGGATTCTTAACTAAGCAATGAAAGCAGCTTTCATTGCATTAGCTCTGTCAGCAGGTCTTCACTTGGTGGCTGGCAGTGGAGGGCATTGTTTCGTTACCAAGAGCTCCCTGAGGAGAGGAAATGGAACTTGGTACTATCCTGGAGCCTCCCTGAGGAGAGGAAATGGAACCTGGTCCTACCCTATGGAGAATGCTGCTGTTGTGTAGAAAAGAGTTTGTACATACTCTTCTGGTTACACAAAATAAGTTACAGAAGTCAACTGGTAAACAAAGAAAAATTAGATGTGTACTTGCTGTGGCTGTTCTCCAGTGGTTGGACACAAATGCACCATACACACTGAGGTATGTACCTCCATGCTGAGGTATGTTTTTCTGGACTATGGAAAAGCTGTGAGAATAGGTCTCTGAGTATTCCTTCTGAATATGAATCCTCWGTGTTTCATCCTTCTCAAGTTTTCAGCTTGTTTCTGAAGGTATTTCCAAATATTTTCATGTGCTTTTTTTGGGTTTGTTTTTTGCTTCATCTGTAGCTGAGTTTATTGGTGAAATTCTCTTGGATTCACATGTGTGTTAGAGGCAAAATATTCCTGGTCTTCCAGTTTGTTTGGCTGATAGTTGGAAATGGAGCTATATTTTACATGGAATCTTTTCCTTTTCCCAAAATTGTAGTGCYTGTGTTTCTTCCTTCTCTTCAATGCCATTGAAAATTTATACAGATTGCTGGCAATATATTGTGAAAATTATCATTGTTCTGAACAAAAATTATTTGCTGCTGTAGATGTTGGGGAAGGATTGAGGGAAAAACTGGGATTTCCCGTGCAGACCCCACTGTGAATCCATGTTAGTAGACTGATAAGAATTACACCACTTTCTSATTTCATGATAGAAAAAAGGATTAAATGAAGTTCAAAACTGGGGAGTGAACTAAAAAAATCTTTTCAGGTGTGATATGAGGAATGAATATTAATATTTCTTTTGTAAATTGACTTTGTTAGGGATGAGTCTGAAGTTAGAGAGTCTTTTTGAACTCATTTATTTCTCAGTGCTTTATATATTCATATATAATTAGTCTCAAAATGTTTTAGATGRTTCGTGTTCCTTCATACCATGAGTCATTTTCAGTCTGACTAGCACACTCAAAAATTTTATTTTTAGCTAAGGGTAGATATTTTAGATATTTTGTGTAACTTTGTAATTTTGTGTAGAATGTTTGTGTAAACTGTCCCCAGATGACAGGGAACAAGTTATAACTTTGTCTTACTCTATAGAGTTACTTTTTAAAATTATCATTTGCTATAGTAGATTGTGCAGGCTTTCTGTGAAATGGAATATTAGCAAAGGAACKCATATTCTAATAGTGAATCACCAGGTTCCAGTGAGAAAAGTAGCATTCTTTACTATGCATACATCTATATACATACCTATATATGTATATKCTTGAGGGTTTGTATTTTGTTAAATACATAAAATTGTTTTCAGAATTTGTATCCTCAAAACAACATGATTTTTTAAAATAARAAGTGTATTTGAAATAGGTAATTCACTTCTAATATTCTGTTAGCCTATATTCTTTGGTTAAATCTGACTGACAGTTCTTAGAATTTGATGTATTAGGTTAATTTTCAGATTTGTGAACTTATGAACATTTACAATTTTTTTAAAAATTAAATTCTYAGGTCAGAATTAGGGTTCTGAGAAATTAATTTTCAAAAAATACCTGCATGTTTCCACTAGTTCATGGATATACAAGGAGCACTTGACAAGCTCTTCATTCGCAAAACAGTGATAACAAAATTGCTGGTTGCAAATTACTTACTGTGCATCACCTCTTTTGCAGAAACTTGCTATCTGCTTTCCTCTAATTTAGTGACCCTTTTCCATCACCTCTCTGATGGGATTTGATTTGCATTTGTCTTGCTTGCTTTGCTTCCACTATAGCAGCATTATTATTTCATTTTTATAGTATTAAGATAGCCTTGGATATCCCCCATGTGATTTCTGTCTGAATATGACAGGCTTTTTTATACCCCCTTTCCTCCTTTTTCCCCTGCTGTCTGTGCTGCTGGAGTGTGCTAGGCAAGTATTTAAATAGATGTGTCTCTGGGCAAGGTGTTAGTTGTGCATTTGAGTTGAGGGATAAACTTACCTGCTTCAACACCCTTTGCCATCTTTCCCACTTAAAAGGATTGAGTGTCCATGGCTTTTTCTTCCTTTTCCTTTTTTTATTTTTTTTTTTTTGTATATTTTGTGTGGATTCTTTTTTGTTTTCTTGCTGATAATATATTATTTCTACTGAAAGGTAAGTGTAA
>JACDOX010000054.1:3072814-3267814 GCA_014549065.1 Cardinalis cardinalis
TTTTTTTTTTTTTTGTATATTTGGTGTGGATTCTTTTTGGTTTTCCTGCTGATAATATACAATTTCTACTGAAAGGTAAGTGTAACATTTAACAAATTCTAAAATTTCATCAATGCGCCTATATCTGCATGTTCTCTATAATAYGTGTGGCGTGACTTTATTCTGAATMATACTTTGAGCTTTTTATAAATAATTTTCACTGTGAATTTTCACTTACGTTTTCCCCTCCCTCTCTCGCAATCTTTCCTCCAATGTGGAATGAATTGTAGTAGAAAGTGTATTTTGTAAGCTAGTGGTATCAATATTATTGTTTGGGGTTTCCTTTGTTGTTGCAGCAAAGTATCGAGTAATTTTTAAATCTTTTAATGGCAAATCTGTTGGAAAGCTATTGGGAAAGCTACACAGTCRCTTTTGACTGTGACTGTAGGAAAAGTTATTTAAAAAATTGTATTGGAAGAATAAATATTGTATTGGAGGAGTAAGTATTTTTCACCTAGAGAAGCAGCTTGGTGAAAAATACGTCTTGGGTTTCAGTTGATGAAATATTGATGCTTCTGACCAGTCATGGTAAGTAATTATAATCTTACTACACAGAAAGGTAATTCTTTCAAGTGAATATTTTTTTMTAATTGAACTCMGTTCAGTGAATTTWAAAAAAAGTTTTATTTTTCTTTGGGTCAATTTGTCCCAAGATTGACGGTAGTAAGGGATGAGCAATTGTGCTTCCCCAGAGTGGTGGAGATTGGAGGGACCATCAAGGAGTAAATGAAATGCACTTTTGCAGTGTTTCTTTAAAAGAATGTCACCAGACAGTTTTAGAAAAAGCTGATGCAGCATCTGCCACTTCATGTGGCAGACAATAAATCCCCATAAGGGATTTCTGCACTCATTTGGATATAAGGAGTTTACAATGACACACAATAACTATGGCCTTTACTTCAGTTGACTTAACTGAAGTAAAAGTCCTAATTTCAGAATATTTTATTCTTAAAATATCAATAAAATTTTCCAATTTTKGGAAAACAAGTCAGTATTTACTGGGAAATCTGAGTTGGCAGAGGATGGCAATAACTTCTAAAGTGCATGACCAAGAGGGTGGCACAGTTACAGAYTGAGGGTAGATACCTTTGCATATAGCCTATGGGGCATATAAAAAATAATATTATTTATTTTTTAACTTCTGTACTTGTTAAAAAGCATAGAATACCTTCTCATTATAAAAATGTTTTAAACTTACGCTCCTGCCATCTTTAATATGAGCTTGGAGGGAGATGAAATGTGTATATTTGAAATAGTGCTATTTTCATAACTGCTARTACTCTTAAATTTTTGTGTTTTTCTGTTCTTGTTGAGTCTTTACTGCTTTTTGCTTCCCTGCATAGACTTATCACAGTAGTAWCTTGCTGAGGCACAGGGCAATACTTGGACATTCCTTGAGGCTGTGTGTAAACTTAAATTTGAGTTGACAGCACTTAATTAAACATGAAGCATATGATGAGTAACTGTGTGTAGRGGGAGATTGCACTTCTGTTGTGGGTTGTTTTGGAAGTGGTTTTCATTTTTTAAGCCTGCTGGTTTTAGAGTTATCCTAAGTATTACAAATAAGTCAACCAAATCAGAGAAAAGAATCTTCCCAGGAGGACTAGGAACTTTGAATGAACTTGATTTTTGTACTAGAGGYGCTTCATGCCATATCTTTTACAGCATTCTCCAGATGCTCTCAGGARCATCCATACAGATAAATAGTGAGTTGAGAGAACTCAGCGTGAGTCCAGAGAATCTATTGCTCACTTACAGCTCTGAGCTGCTGTGTTTTGTTTGATCTAGATCTTAGGTGCAATAAATGAATCATGAAAATGAGTTTTAGACCTAAATGCAGCTCTGCAGAAAGCTGCATTCAGTCTTTCCATGATGCTTGAGTTCCTCTGTGTTTATTAATAGTCCTTCCTCTTTTTAAAGCACCATTATCTGACTGTCATCTATTGAATGTAAACATTTGYGTAAAAATTACTGAATTTTGTTGTGGTTTTGGGTTTTTTTGGTTGTTTTTGACTAGTAAGTAGTTTTGTAACAAAAAATACTGTTTCAGCCTTCTTTCCACAAAAGAAAAGCCTGTCAGGGAAACATCTATAGAATACTTAGAAGCAGGATGAACCATAGATTCCTRGAGCTGCAGTTAACTTTTCCATATGGTGTTCTAAGCAGCAGTTTCAACATGGTGTTCACAGAAAACAGATGGTTTCCAAAAACTAATTAGGAATAGAAAAGTAGTCACTGATGACTTAAAATTCCCTTCTTGAGGGTCTKTATCTCCACTAGAAGTATTTTTTTTAAGGAGTCTCAGGAAAAGGAGGAAAAACATTCCATTGTTTCAGTATATGTGTTCTAGAAAACCTTTTAGCATTATGACCGTATTTTGAGAATAAATGAGCCACATTGCTTATTATGCCTCAGACATTCCACTTGCAACTGAATTCAAAAAGGCTATTGTTAATATCAAATAGATGATTTCTAGCAATGGAAATGATTTCTCTAATCATTTTTTTTAAGGCAGCTGCTAAGACAGGTTGTTGTGTGGGGAAGGCTTTGCGAGTCAGGCAGGTGTCTGCCAGCGCTCCTCAGGGCACTGCAGAGTGCTCTGTAATGCCAGTCCTTTTTAATAAACCACTGGAGAATGTCACAGTAAAATAAATCCAATAACTATGGTCGGATATGCTGAACAGAGACCAAAAATCAAAGTTCTTCCATAGAGTGAATCTGCCAGAAGTAGCTGGGCTTGGGTTCTAATTTTGAACAGTGAATCAGTTGATCACTGACAGGGCCCCAAGGAGGTCGGCTTGGCACACACACTGAAACTCTACCCAGAGCGAGTAAAAACAACATATGTTCCCAGAAGCTGCTTAGGAAGCTCTTTAAGCACTGGGGAACATCTGCAAAAGCCTTAGACCTTGAGRGTAGAAATAAGGACACCAATAACCTCAGTAATGAAGGACCAGTCACTACAACTATTGCCCCTGCTTTAGCAATAGTGGCTAAATGGATTAAGGCTAATACTGCTGTAAACAAGTGTAACAATGGTTAAATTCTAACTGGGATTCCAGTGTGAACAGAAATTCTCCAGATTTGTAGGAAGAATTTGTAAGAGCAGGCGGGGCAAAGGGAATCTTTCAGTAACTGGTTCAAAGGTAATATTCTGGCATCTTTAACAACCTGTTTTAGCCTTTTATGGTCTGTATTACTCAAGGCTGGTGATACTCCAGCATTTGAAGAGAATGTCAGAAATCACACCTAAGGAAGCATTTTCTGCTTTTGGAGAGTATAGTTCTTGTGGTCTAAGGAGAAAGTGACAAGAATTCAGGTGCTTCTGACACAAAGTACCTACAAAATCTTAGTGAAATGGATTTGTATGTTTTTTTTAAATCAGCTTCTTCAGGATCAGACAACTAACTTTGTATTAAGCCATGYGTGTAATGGAAGTTAGCAGGAAGGAAAAAAAAAGAGACAAATCCCTGTATGTGCTTAAATTATGATGCTTCTCCAGACATTGTGTACTTTATGCAGCTGAAACCAATGAAATCTTGACCTGACTGCAGAAAACAGGAGTTTAGTTTGATGCCATGGTGCTATGTTGTTATTTGTGGTCAGAAGTGTGTGACCAGGACAACCTGTGCGGTGTTTGCCTCAAACCCTATGTAGTTGTGAGCAGATTCGGTACCTGCTGCTGATGTGCTTCTGAACAGAAGCTGCTGCTGGCTGCATGGAGTTGTGTTCTTGAGCTATCCAGAGGCTGCCCATATTCCTTTTACTGTGTTGTTGCAAGCAGACTGTGGTGCACAATGTGCCTTTCTCTGCCACTGCAAACCCAGGTGCAGGCTGTGGAAGGGGCTGTGCTGCAGACCTCCCTTCTGCATGGAGTATTCTTATTACAGAATAAATTTTAAAACTACTTAAATACCACTTCAGGCTCTTTATGTCATGATATAATGTGTGCTTAGTCTTGGTGAGGACACTATTTTTTAGGAAAACAAGGAGGGACTTTRGAATTTTTTTTTGTGGTTTGCAAATTAATCCTGATGATGGTAATGAAAAAACCTTGTAATCCAAACATTCATGAGTTACTTGCATGGGTATTTCCATCARCTGTAACCATAAGTGCATTTTGATCCAGATTGAACATCCCGATACCATTCTCTTTAAATTGCAGTATGCAGCAAAAGCATCAGTGCTGCAGCTTGGATTTGGGCACACTGAGCTGGACCTTGATTAATTCCATGTGTTGAGAGCTGTGATGGAAACAGAATTAAAGCTCCCAGAGAACATTGCAGCTACAGTAGCTTCTAATTCTGTGCAAAATAAGAATGCAGTTCACTTGCTGAGGCTGCATTTGCTGTTCTAGGTGCCACAGACCAGCTTAGGATCAGGAACACAAGGGGCACCCTCTGTATCATTGATCTCCTGTCACTAGCTGTGCAGCRTTGCAGCCCTCATCTGTTCCCAGTTTTGTTGTAAACTGAAACATAGTTTGCATTTTTGTCTATATTTGCAGTTTAGGTAATGTTTCTGAAAATCCTCTTGCATCAAAATTGAAAACAGATTTGATAGATACATAAAGATGTTAAAGAGAACTAGTTAAACAGAAAAAAAACTCCACACAATGGTGGAGCAGTGGCACAAAACTATTTTGTAACTACTCTTGCTGATATAGCAATATAACTTTTTCTTATTAATCACATGAATAACTTTTGCTTCCACTTCCATAGCCTGATCTTAGTTTTTTAGCTTGAAGCAGATGAGGTTTTCCTTGTTGTTTGTGTTTGTTTATTTAGCCAGAAATAGGTGATCACCAATTTATAGACTAGCTAGCTTTGCACACGATATGTCTTGGAAGAGATCCTAATGCTGCATTTGCAGGTTTTCTGTCTGTGAAAAAAAATATAATCAATGCAGTGAAAATAATGAAGTCTGATACATGGGGTGCTTAGCATCCTGCAGACAAGTATGATGAAATGCTTCACGAACTGGTGATTTAACAAGACAATTCCCTGAAATTAACAAAAGTACCCCAATTCCCATTTATTAATGTATTTAAATGCCTTTCAGTAATGTATTAATGCTTCTGAATTCATTTTTAGATAAGGGAAAAAGGGTTAATCAAGAAAACAGCCCTCTAACAAAAAATACATTTAGTGAACTCTGACTTCATTATTGGAAAAGCAGAAACTTGGGAGACTGTCAGTTTAGCAGTAGTTATCTTGAATAGAATTTTGGAAAAAAATAGCTTTTGCCAAACCACTGAAAAGGTTTGGTCACCCAGAATCTCAATATTGTACAAACCCAAATTTTGCATTGGGCCTCCCATTATGTAAATTTGCTTTATGACTCCAAAGAGGTTTGTATTACAAGGAATGAATGTGTTATTCTGTGTAAATACAAGGAATATTTGCTCTTCAGTGAGCACTAGGAGTTTGGAAGAATGTATGGATTCAAGTACTGCCAGATATAAGTAGAAGAGAGTAAAAATTCTTTAAGGATGCCAGYGTTTCTTTCTGTGCAGAGCCTTCAGTGTTGAGCTTCACTATTACTGATGTTATGGTTTTATGACTGTGTTTGCTCCAGTCTACACTTCATAGTTCAGTGTCTTACAGGAGGAGGAAGCCTGGAATATATTTTTAAAGTTTCTYATTTAAAACACGAAAAAATAATAAAGGTTTTGAAATGGATCTTCATAACAATCTATGAAGTCTTGTTCCTGGTCTCTGAAAAATTATTTCCAGATAGAATTAATGATTTCTGAGCTAATCGTTTCAAAATGAAATGAGCTTCCTCATGCATTTCAAAAGCACTTCTGATGTGATTGATACAGAAGTCCATAAAACATGGTGATGCTACCCAGATGCTTCCAGTGTTCAGCAGCATTTCTCATGTTCTGGCTCAGCAGAAACAGTCATCCAGACTACTTTAGAGGCTTTTAATATTTAGCAGCCTATTGCTGAATTATGGCCCTCTAAGCATCTTTACCTTCTGATCTACTCACTCTTCAACTAAAGAAAAACCAATACTGAGTCAGCATTTAATTCAGAAAAGAAAAAGTACTGAGTCACCTAAATCCTCTGCCTAACCAAAGTTGAGTTTCAGTCTGCTAATAGCAGTATAGCAATGAAAATACTGTGGTGTGATTTTAAAATGAGCCTCAGCAGATGCCACAGAAGTCAACTGATGGATAAATGGGGTTTAGCACCTCTTACCTGTGCTCTTAAATGRTCTGGAGAATTGGACAGGGGTTTAGTTCTGTGCTTCTGGGGTTGGGGGGGCATCCATTTTGCTTTTCTTCCTGAAATTGTGGAAGTTTGTTAAAAGGAAGAATTGAGATTTCCAGATATTAAGAAGAAGCGTGTGCGGCATTTTGTTGGGTTTTGTTTTAAGGAGAAACTCCTGGAGACACCTTTTCTTCTGGTCTGACAGTATTGATGCATCTGTTCTTTTGTCAGTACCTAAAGTGTATTTGTAATACATTTGCTGTCTGAACATGAAATCAAACACATTTCCATGTCTTCAAATGTGTTTTACATCTGTTTATCAGCTTATTAAAGCAATTCAGAAGCAGCAGCAGCAGACTTAGAAGTAATATTGGTTGAAGTTGGGAGCTAATGAGATTCAACTGGATCTTTGAAAGCCAGATAAAAAGTAGTTTCTATTTCCTGTGGTACATAATTTTTTTTCCCACATTTTTGAGCYTCTCATCCTTTTATTAATCAGTTTTATCCTCATTTTTCCTATTTGATGCCCCTAGCCCAGCATAGCTGTTCCAGTTTTTGCATAAAGCTGCAAGTACAACAGACCTCAATAATTCATGACAGGCAAAGCGGAGTAAGCATGGAAGTTAATTTGCTGAACACAAAATACCTCTGCACTTTATATGGATGTATTTTTACACAGAATTTCAGTCCTTTCATCTGTGAAATGTCATTGTTTGAAATGGTGCATAGAGAAAACATCCATAAGCTGAATTTWCTTCTGGTGTTTGCAGTTAACTGAGGAAGATACTTCAAGAATCAAGTATCATTAAAAGCTGTGTGTGCTGTTTAGCAAGCTGTTAGCATTGCAAGGTAATATTACAAAAATAGAACTGTGAATTTAGTTAGAAGTACAATTGTTGTTATGCTGAAACAAATAGAACACTAAGTAAATGAAGTGTCTTAAGGGCTAAAATAACATTAAATAACCAAAACTTAAAATACATGTGGAAAACATCCTTCAATATGTGAGGAGGTCTATGGATTTTATCAAAGCTTGTTGTTATGTGAAGTAGTATCTATGAAGGGAACAGGACTGAGAGAGAGACCTGAATTAATAGGGTACTGAAAGTTTTTTCCCCTCCTATTGCAGTGCTATGAAAAACAGCTTTGAATGACTGCAAGATGAAACCCTTGACACAGGAACTCAGAGAACAATAGATTTTTTTTTATATCTCTACATAACAATATTAAATTTCAGTGAATCATGCATTTCAACTAATATTTTGYGCCTTGGAATTACTTAATTTGATTTTTAATAGAATTTGAGTAGAAAACTGAATTTAACAGCTCCTGCATGAGCAGTTCAAGCCATAGGAAAAACATAGAATCTCAGAATTCTATCAATTGAATGGCCCTTTGAAGGTCATCTAATCCAACCCCTCTGYGATAAACAGGGATATCTTCAACTAGATCAGATTGCTCAAAGCCACATCCAACTTGACCTTGAATTTTCTCCGGGGATAGGACACCCACAGTCTTGCTGGACAACCTGTTCCAGTGTAAAACTATAAATCTCTCATTTAAAGCTTAAAGATTCRTGAAAAATTATTTGTACCTGTCATCAAAGGACATTTCCAGATTTATGCTTTTACTTTTAGTTTTCTCCACTGGCCACAAACTCAGTYTGAATTTCTTATTTGTCTGTGGAAAATAGTTCTCATCTAAAGAGCTGCAGCTTTTGTAATGTCTCCAGGAAACTGTCTGCCCATAAACGCTGGAAACTTAGGATTGCAATAGGTTATTGATTAATGCTACAGAAACTCTTCTGATCTAAAGAACAAAAAACCTGAAAGTACATAGAATATTTGCCCATACAATCTTGGGGGTTTTTAAGTTTTCCATGGTATGTGGATGCCATGTTTTTCAAGTAGGGTGATTAGCCAAAGGYATGGTTTTTATAATAGTGCAGGATATGTGATTTTGTGGTAAAAAAAAAAAGGTAAAACTTAAATTTTAACTGCATTYGTATTGTGGAACAGGATGTCATTAAATCAGTAAGATTTGATTAAATTGGGTGAACCAGATATCTGTMCTTATATGTGCCCTTTTCCTTTTAATGCTCTTTCATAATACCAGTAGCTTTTATTTTTAGCCTAGCTGCTTGGTGGTGAGATGGAAGGTTAGCTGTGTGAAGTCAGGTGCTATTTTTGGCTCTGTATTAGTGTTCCCAGCTATGCCACTTCAGGAGGGAATCTGTTATGCTGGCTGGTGAACTGGTGTGATTAATGCACCTATGGGCAAAGATATCCTTGTCTTGGAACTAGAAATCCTCTTGTTTGTTTTTCTCTTCAGACAAACTGGATTATGTTCACAATCACAAGCTGCACTTGCTAATTTTCTATTTCCAATTTCCACTTACTGTATGTTTAGTAAGGCTATTGTTTCTTTGTCTAACTCATGAAWCTGAGAAGCATGGCATTAAATTTCACTGTTTAATACACTGAAATTATCAACTCTTGTTGAAGCAGTGGATAAGGCTGAGGTAAGGGTTGTTCAGGGGTGTTTTGTGTTATAGAGACAGATGAGTTGTACAGAGTGATTCAAAATTATTCMAGATTTTCCAGAATTTTAGTCCATTTCAATTGTTATTTTCTGATATCTAAATAGCTGCACATAATCAGTGCAATTCAATTTCAATATTTGAAATGCCATTTTGCAGATAGATCAGTTTTGCCCTTTGGAAAAACTGGTGAACAGATCTTGCCAAGAAGTCCTAGTGCACTGGAAGTCCTTAAGAAATAGATACATGTAGGAACTCACTTTAACTTATGCATATTCCTACAGCTTATTTTTCTTCCTGTCATTTCCATTGCAATGAGGATGATGTGTTTGAATCACACCCAAATGCAATCTTCTMTTTCCACGTGTTCATTTTCAGAATTGAATTTTTGAGATGTTAAAAAAAATATATGCAAAAATCTTTTTGAAATTGAGATTTAAAACTAAAATGTGAGATGTGCTCTCTTCTGTCATCTGTTCCAACAGCTGTGGGGCTGTGTGAGTTGTAGTGACCTGACTAGTCTGTTTATTCAGTATTTCTGCATTGTCATACTGTAATAGGCGTTTCCTGGGCTGGCTGCCAGACTTTTTCTGTTTACCAGGCAGCAGGCAAAGATTTAACATTTCTGTTTCCTTTCTTACTCCTTAGATTCCCTGTGGGATGGAAAGRGCTTGTCTTCTGCTTTTCTCACTGCTGTTCCTTGTCATGGAATATAAGTGCAAAGAGGTTCATTTTCTAATGGTGACTGTAATTATGTGACACAGCCACTGATTAAATAGTCATTTAAGAAGCTGACCTAGAAGAATTGCTCTCATTATGGTCTTTGTTTCAATTTTTTTTYCTTTTTTCTGTTTTCCTAAATAGGTTAATGAGCTCCCTTTATCCAAGACAGACAAATTCAGCATTTACAAATTATTAGAAACAGAAAACTTCGTTTTTCTCTCACAGCTTACTGAATTTATTAAACTTGAAGGACAAAACAAAAGGATGCAAGATGCCAAACCTCAAGTGGTAAATTGGACAATGTCTTGTGGAAGCTCTGACCTAGAAATCAGATTCATTTCATAGTTTATTGYAGTGTCCAGCAGAGCTGAGGAAGCCCTCAGACCTTTCCTAAGCTGTGGTTGTGCATGGCTTCGTGAATGTGARTAATTTCATTGATTGCAGTGGGACTGCTGTGAAGTTTAAAATTAACCTATGGTATGGGTTTCAAAGGAACTTTTAGAGTAAGAGTAGACCAAAAACCAAGTGAATTATTTAAATTAACTGTAGAGAAAAAGGACCTTCAACATGCTCTTTAATATCTGAGGCAATTTTGCTGGTCAAGATGCACAGTCATATAACAGAAGATCAAGTAATGAATTTTAAATTTTGCARCAGAGTTGATACTTTTGTATTCTTTCAGCATGATCCAATCTTTTACCGTATTTCATGTTTCCTTTGCAGAAAAAGTAGTTGTGCATTTGAGCCTCCGAAATTAAGAGGCATTTGACCTAATTCCAATTATTTCCAGAGAACAAAGSAGGGATTTTTGTCCCTTCTTGTCTGCTAATGACCTCGTGGAAGTTGGTTGTTGGGGAAGTTGTTGTGGTGCCTGGCTTAGTCCTCATGGCTATAGCCAGTAGGAAAGGTGTGGGTGTCTAGAGACTTACCAAGCTCACAGTTTTATATCCTCAGACTTCAGGGCTCCCCAGCCTACCCTAAAGCTCTTTTGGGCAGATTTGGCCAGTCTCTGCAGCTTTTGAGCTCTGTTAAGCCGTATCTCAGAGGTTAGCTGCTTGCTTACTCTTCTCTTGGTGTYGTGTAGTTTTGTGCACATTGGGAATTCCCAGAGGGATTCTGTAGTAGAGCTGTCACAGGGGACTCGCATAAGCTGGTGAGGAACAGAAGCTTTTGCAAGTGTCAAGTGCTTCTTCATTACACCAGCAGGAATCTTACCAGTTTGACCTGATTTTCCAGGTTTACTACAGATCTGATGTAGCAGTGGGTTTTGTTGCTGTTCTTGTGTACAGTATGGGCTTCTGGCCCTTGAACTGTTTCTTTTTTTTTTGCCTGATCCCAAATTGCTTAGCATACATGCCTTTGACACTTTGTCATTTCTGTGAAGTGAATAGGTAGTTAATTAAAGAAAGAATACTGGCAATTGCAGTATTTTTTGAAAGGGCATGTCATGGTCTCATTGGCTTGATTTTTCTCAGTATTTCTCCTTCCTGGGTGTATTCTAGCTACCCATCTGGCTATTTCCTCACTGAAGACATGTCACAAAACATGACTCAGGATAACCAGGCAAATAGCTGCCATAATTTAGTGATGTTTGCCTCTTGGTTAGTCATGACTGTCATTGATGGCTTAGTAAGTAATTGAGAATATTGGTTAACCACACCCCCTCTTTCCCTTGGTCAAGTTATTCTGAGAAAGAGCAGAACGAAGGGGAATTTCCAAGGTAAAAGCTCCTGTGTGAAAATCACAGTACTCAGTAGGGAAGGGTGGGAATGCCCTTTTCACCTTCCTTTTTTGAGTTCCTGAGGCTGCCCACAGGAAACTTCCTTTGGAAAGTTAAGCCTGCTCCTGTTGGTGATGGAGCTGAAATAGCAGACAGACAACTGACCTGTTTGTGCAGGAGTGCTTTCCTTGCATTTTGCACCATAAACCCTGGAAATGTAAGGCTGGCAGCTTCAGAAAACACTGCAGGAATTTTAATGTCTGAATGGCGGTGAAGAGGAAGTGGCAGTGCCAGAAGTATTTCAAAAGAGGAAATAAAAATGGTGATTGCAAATATGACCTGACTGGTAAAGTAGACAAATATTTTACTTTTGCTTACTCAGAAAAAAAGTTGATACAAGGGGCAGAACTGCCAGGGCAGCACAGTTGTAATCTGTCCCAGTCAGAGGAACAGACTTTCATACAAGAAATGTGGAAACCCCTCACAATTAAGGCAGGAGCAGGGAGGTTGTATCTAAATTTGTCATGCTGATGTTTAAAAAATTGTTCRCATTTTTTTTCAGCAATTCATTGGGAAAAAAACCCCACTGTAGTCCTTGAAGAATTTCAGCCTCAAATGCCTGTCTCAGCTGCTGAGCTGAAAATACATTCACAAATCCAGCTGTTGCTGTGCATGCTAGTTTTCCTAGTTTTCTTTTTGCCTTGTATGTTCTGTGCTTCCTTTTTAAAATATTTACACCATACTCAGTTTTCTTGAAGTCAGTAGTTAGAAGTCTTTCTTCCCTTGTTAAAACACATACAAATAATCTCTCATATTTTTTCCAGTTTTGATGTTTTAGATCCATTTTCAGCTGTGCTGAGAATTTGTCATCCAGAGAAGCTTTCCCCAGACAGAGGGTGTGGCTCTTCAGGCTTAAACTGTGCAGTCCTGTAGCTGATTACTTAAATAGATTCAGACATACTAAATTAAGCCAAACTATTTGTCTTTATAGCCCTTTCTACATTTAGAATGAAGCCCATTTGTGGAGCTGGAATAGAGACAGTTTACCCACCAAGCTCCTGGCTGAGGGCTGTTGATACATGATCACAGAACTCTGTTGAGTGCTACAGATTTCTGGGAATTAGAATTTCCAGGAATTTTTCAAGTGTTTATAAAACCTTCTTGGCTCCCGTGTCTCTCTCTCTCTCTTTTTTTTTTTTTTTTTTTTTTTTTAAGTATTTTTTTTCTGAGATTGTAGGAAGAATATTTTATGGATAAACCTTCATCTATTTATTTCATTTTTTGCCCATTGTATCTTCATCATAAAGGGCAATCAATAAATACATGATGAATTCTATTTATAAACAGTTGATCGTTGTTCATGTTTTTTGGAGGGGAATGTATCTTCTGTTTGTTAGGTGCGGTGGAAGGAGGGATTGATGTAAATCACATTTCAAGGCGTGTGTGGTGGTAAGGGGAAAGGGATTTCCATATGGGTGACAATTTGTATGTTCTAATCCAGTGGCTTGATCTGACTGAAGAAGTATTTATTTGAAAAGAGCAAACTTCTTTGGTTTTAAATGTTTGTCAGAAACATAAGCCTATTGTGAAAGGTAAATATGATGGGTGTATGTGACATTTAAGCATTGCACTAGTAGACAGCAGTGGATGAGGAATTTGATTTTTCAAAGGGGTATGTTTTTCTCCCTTATTTTTCAATACCCCATGTTTGTGGGGTTTTTTCTGCATTTAAATCACATTTTTTGTGCTTTTAGCTGTGTGATTTTGTAGTGCTTTGACCAGTAATTGTCTTAAAAGCTGTTTTTATTCCTGACACTCCTGTAACAGTGCATATTTAGTCACACGTGCCTAAGAGAGGTCTTTGYGTTTGTCAGAAACTTCATCCAGTGTCTCAAGATTTCATTTCTTCAGTTGGGATCTTTTTTAAGGTCAAGAAGCAGGGATGCCCTGAGTGGATTGCACATGGTCTCAGAAAGCTGTGGAGAGAATGCCAGGGAAAGGATTCGGAGGGAAGGACTGAGTACAAAACCAATGCAGTCGTACTCACACATCCTCCACTCTGCTGTGTGTAGAGACTTATTGTGAAGAAAAGCAGTGCAGCAAGATCTGAGCAGCCTTGAGTTGTCAGAGGAGCACCATTTCTTTTTTTAAAGGAAGGGATAGCAGTGGAGTTACCCGGTCACAGGCAATGTTTGTCTGGGAAAGGGTGTTGTATTTAGAAATAAATAGGGTTTAACACATTTTAAACATGTTAATTGAAACATGCAAAGTCAACAGAAAAGTGCTTTTAGCACAACATGGGACAAAGCAAAGAGTGGATAAGACTGTGGATGGATAGTGGAAAGAGAAGCAGCATTATCATACACTAGTTTGATAAACTAAATCTTGGTCCCTAATTTTCTGGAATACCTGACGTCCTGTTCATATGCACAGATCCCACAGCTAATGAAACTTATAAAAAAAACTTTTCAAGATTTTTTGTTTAAAAATTTCCAAACTGATTGCATCCTGATTTAGTAACAAAACCCCCTCTCCTATGACCTAAGTTCAGATATTGTTTGAAATGGAATTATGTGATTTGTGAGTTAGACCACAGTGTACTTGCAGCATTCAAACTCACATGCAAGCAAGTTAATAATTTTTTGAACACTGAGCAAAAATCTTTTATTTGCTGTGTATACATTTAGTTTAATTCTGTAGGAGGTGAAGACTTCATTTTAACATCAGTTTGCACCTGGAGAAATCCTCACTTGACTTTATTACACTAAAAGCCTAGAAAAAGAACTATTAGGTTGTGCTTTTAGAAAAATGCATTTCCATGAATTTATTTTGAAAATGCTTTCCTCACCTCATAATGTAGGATGATTTGGGATTGGTAAATTCTAGCAGGTCTTTATTCTTTGTTGCATACACTTGTTCAATACTTTTCTCGTTCTTGTGTAATTTAGATGTAGCCAGTCTGGATTATTTGTGGGGAGAAGGAGGACTTTGAGTAATCCCTGTTGGAATATAGCATGCATCTGAGTAAAGCTTTCTCATAGCTGTGTTTATCTGACTTTCAGTTATAATTGTATTTAACACTTTTACAGTGAGGTGGATACTTTTTACAGTAATCTGTCTTGGTGTGTGACTGCCAGTGGGAGTCACAGGGCTCAGGCACACCGTGTGGGAGCAGGCAGAGGCTGGCCTCAGCCTGAACTCCAAGATAGAGGGGCTGTGTTCCACCTTCAGCAGCTTATCTCATCGCTGGCACTCAGGATTACTCCTGTGTATTTTTGCCTGGGGAAGCTCTAGGTACATGAACATGTGAGGAAGGATATGTGGGAATTACACGTTTCTTAAAAGTCCTTATTCATTCCCATTCCTAGTAGCCGTTTTCAGCAGATTTTCCAGAGCCTTTCTAAGGGTGTTCCTGTCATCTTTTGTGCACAGATCTGAGCCTCACTCTGTAGAATTGCTCTGCAGACAACAAAGGGATGCTGCTGCTTGCATTATATCYCTGTGTATTTCCCAGACTCTGACATAAAATCTGTCATTCCTTCCTCCCTTACTCTCAGTTCAGATGTTAGACTGGATGGGTTAAGGGGTGAGGTGAGGCTTTGAATCAGAACAGAAAGATTAATTTTAGGCACTTCTAAACCACAGCATTTAACTCCAGCCTGCTCGAAACAGCACTGCAAGGGCATCAGGAGCAGTGGTGGGCAGGCAGAGCTTGTGGAAATGGCTCCCAGCTTTAGGGACTTGGGGTGTGAGCTTGCACCTCACAGAACACCTCTGCCCATGTCCTGCCGGTGCTGCTGTGTTCTGGGTGAGTGTGATGTGTTCTGGAAGTTTTCTCACAGCTTTTCCTGTTGGCTCGGGTGCTGGTTTCCAGAAATCTGTGGAAATGATGATGTGTCCTCTTGTTTATTAAGCAGAGAGGAATAAATCCCAARTTAGCAAAACTTCTCTTAAATTTGTGCAGCCATTTGAATCCAGTTGGTGCCTCTTTGGCTAACTAAAAGCAGCAGTTTCAGGCAGAGCTGAAAATCTCTCTCATCAATGGGAGCAAACTGTCACTGCCTCAGTAAGGTGGCAATGAAAGGATTTTGGTGCTGGCTGTGCCCTTTGGCTGCATGACCCAGTGACACAAATGCTGGATGCTGTGAGTGGCTCTGGGCTGAGGGTCTGGCTGCTCTCCTGGGGGAGCTGCCATGACAACCCCACTGCTGGTGGGGAATGCCCTGTGCCGGAGTTCCTGGGAGAGCTCAGGGTCACTGGCATTCTGAGTGGCTCTGGAATATTGCAGGCGCCAGAGAGCCTTTCCTGTACTTCTGCTGATGTTTACTATGATCACAGTGGGTAAAAGATGCAAATGGTCTTGACAGGTATCTGGGAAAGAAAAAGGCTGKTTTCTCTAAAAGCAGATTTTTGTAYTAGTTCTTTGATTTCATGGCTTTACCGAATGATTTTAACTTCTACTACTAAATATCATGTGGACATGCAATGTTAAAAAAAAGAGAAACAACTGTACGTTAAAATTTTAATCTGTTTACGTCTAAAAAAATAGCTTGCTTCCTGCAAACACYTGTTTCCCTCACAAGGGAATTAGAATGAGTGGAATTTCTTGTTATGGCTTTTTGGTTTTAACTGTTTTGAAAGCAGACACTTGCTCCTTCACAAGGTGATTTTTATTGGCTTTTGAGGATGAAGATTTTTTCAAGGTATTTGGTTTAGTGTTTTTAGAGAATGTCTAAATCATCTTTTCTTTCTGATATCCCAATCCTCCTTGACATAYATTACTTGAATAACATCATTATCCAAGTAAAATCATTACCCATATAATTAAGAACAGATAACTGCAAAGAGCATGGAAGGGCTCTATTTCTTTATTTTCTTGAATATGAAATACTTTTTAATAAAAAGGAGGATTACTTTGTGATTTTATTTTAGCAGGACATTAAGACATGGAAATTAAATACCTCAGAACATAAAAAAAACCAATTTGCAGATGCAATCACTTTAATTCAACAGATCTTCCCACAAGCAATTAATGTATTCTTAATACATGAATCTTTGGTATTTGAATAGTGTTTTCAGATGTTCCTGTCAAAGCAGTGTGTGTGTAGTTATAGACACAAGTCATCAGCATGCTTATGTAACTATAAGCAAAAATAAAGGTGCTAAATCTAAGAGTTTTTGGAGGTAAGGGGCAGTCAKATTTCCCATTCCTGGCSCTGATGTTTCCTGCACTGCTAGAGACCTGACGTACTGAGGAACTGGAGTGCTTGTGTCATTACRAATGAATGTTAAGGTATCACTGTGAGAAGGTAAAGACAAAATTATYAATTGTTGCTGTCTAACTCAAGATTTAGTTTTGAAAGTACTGCGTGTGTTTATTTTGCTGTGCAGGTAACGTGCTTGCAGGACTTCTTTGGAGATGACGACGTSTTCATCGCGTGCGGGCCAGAGAAGTACCGCTATGCTCAGGATGACTTCGTGTTGGATCACAGTGGTAAGACTGCACATCCTGAACCCACTGAAATAGGAAATGCTCCATCCCATTCCCCTGTTCAACCCTCAAGAATGGTGTGATTCAGGAGAATATACGTGGGAGGATGTTTTCCAATGGATAAAAAAGTTTTTTCAAACCATCATCTGGATTTTGTAAGCCTGTTTAAAATGTGCCAACAAACCTGATCCAAATTCCTCCAGAAGAGACACTGTCCCTAAAGTTACATGGAAARCAGAATTGAATTATAAAATGTTCTGTCATGGATCTAATGAATCTAAAATCTGTTAACGATGTTCACTTTTGGCATCTGTGACTGTAAGATAATTTCCATACTGCTATCTTCATGAGATTTTTGAAAAATCTCATATGTAGCCATGCTCATTTCCAGTCTTGAATTATCCTGCCAGACAATTCACACATTCCAGTCTTGTCTGCTATAGACCAAGTGTTGGCCTTGTATATATTTTGAGGTTATAGGGGATGTTGGATAGGGAAGGAGGTGAGACAATCTGGGACTTTGTGCCCTCCTGTCTGCCTTGGGCAGATCATGAATTGTACTTGTTTATGAAGGCTGTTTTTCCGTAAAGAAAAACTTTGTTGTGTAAGTACAAGGAAAAGGCAGTCCTCTCTACCAGAGAGTTTTGGAATTGTCTTGAARTATCAAATCATAAAGATGTTGGGATGTTTTCCTCCATGTTCATGGAACTGTAGAATGGATTGAGCAGGAAAGGACCTTTAAAGGRCCTATCTAGTCCAACCCCTGGCAAGACCAGGGACACCATCAAAAAAAAAGTTCAGGTTGCTCAGAGCTCCATTRAATGTTTCCTRGGAGGAGACATCTATCACTTCTYTRGGCACCCCATTCTAGTGTTTCACCTCTTGCTCAATAAAAAAATGACTTCCCTATATTTAGCCTGAATCTACAGTATTTTTACTTTAAAACCACTCCTCTTGTTCTATCCCTGGAGGCCCTGCTAGACATGTTTTTTTCTTTCTTTATTGCTCAAKCTGTAGAAACACCCTGATTTTCTTTTATGAAAAAAAAAAAATTCTTACAAAGAAAACTTGCCCTGGCAAGAATAATCAGATTATTCCAGAGGAGCTTCAYRTTGTGAATTAAGGATTTRATTTATTTTTTTWAAATAAAAACAACAGAACCTTCTGTTCCTGTAATTTTTGCACACATCATTATTTCMTTACAAAATGCTCAGTTGCAGCAGGAAGTACAGATGTATATCTACCCACTGGTCTGAAGATTTGGATGGATGGAGGATTCAACTGCCTCCATTCTGCTGTTCTTGCTAGGGCGCTGCTTTTCCAGAACTGCTTGATTATGTTGAGTCAGTTAGTGTGGGGGTGACCAAAAGGCTGTTTTTTAACATAGTTAACAGCTAAAAAATTACTTTATTCTTATGAAGGAATGGAAGAGCATGGTTGTATTGAATCACWGTGCAAATCCCAGTCTGGCCATAGTCCTAATTTCCCTAGCAGATTTTAAGGCTGTAAATTTGCTTTTCCCATTTCACAAGGCACAGGCTAGTTGATCTCATTTCCTTGCCTTTTCTTCTTTCTTTCCTTTATCACTTCAGCTTTGGTGGTCCTTGCTTCCTCTAATAGCTCTAGGGGTCTTTATGGATAAAAGCAGGTTATATACATGACTGGCAGGACATGCAGCTCAACCTAATTTTTTTATAATGACATGGCATCCTAATGATGGCGTTTGCATCAGGGACAAAATAAGGAGAGAAATTTAGGATCCCATTTGCAGTGATTCACTAACGATGCTAACCGCAGGAATTAAAATGTTACCAAAATGGCAATGCATGTGTGCTCGTTGATTCCTGTCCCATTGAGGTGGTTATTTCATGATATGTGGCTGACAGTGAATGACAGTAGTCTGTTCTTTCAGCCTTCTGGAAACAACAGGCATTTTTCACCTGTTCAAAAATTGGTCATAGCATCAGTTTCTTGAAAAAGAAGGGAAATAGTGTTGGCTGGGCAGTTGCCTAGTGTGGAAGTGCCATTACAGCAAGAACCTCGGCATCAGCWTATGTACCAACTTGAATTGTAGCAATAATCCAGCCTCAACACATGAAGAAATATTGTCTGCAGAATGTCACATTGAGTATTGTGTAGCTCAAACGGGTTTTTGTGGTGGGTAGGTTAGAGTTGTGAGATGCTCTTGCAAATCTGTTTGACTCAGCTGGGCAGAGATGTCTAGAAAGTGCTGGTCATTTTCTGGATGACAGACAGCCRCGGTGCTGTGTGGAGGGAGCCTGTGCATGAATTGTTGTCAAAACCCTTGACAGAGTTTGTTTGCTTTGTAGAATGTCGTGTTATGAAGTCGTACTCCCGCTCCTCTGCCATGAGGCACACTGCATCCAAAAGTCCAGGACCTTCACGTCGGAGCAAATCCCCTGCCTCAGGTACTACTGCTAGCAAAGAGCTGAACACATCAAATACACAAAAATTGGTTTTTTTCTAATGGGGGGAAAAATCCTTTTGACCCAATCTGTAATACAAGTGTTTCCAGAGGGGGAAAAACCCCTTTTTTCATTTTGTCTCTCRCAGATTTGATACTAATCTAAAAGAAATTTGCAATTTATTTTTTTAAATCCAAGGAAGAAGCATGGTTTCTATTTTTTAATTACAGGCACATGTAGTTTCAGTTTATGAGCGTTGGAGTAATTTGTGCTAATTGTGCTCTTGGGATATGTTTTCAGCATGGCACTTGATTTTCCTGAAAACTATTAACTGCAAGGTTATATATGTGGTTAAATTCATGTYCATTGAACCAGAGTATACCCTTAAATTTTGAATTAGAAAGTTTTCTCCTATATAAGCCAAATGCTATCAGAAATACAGGCCTCTGCTGGTTCAAGTAATTTTAGGAGATWTACTGTACTGTGATTGTCCATTAACAGAGAATTTTTCTTCCTGTGCTTCTCATAATTTCAAGGAGAGGTGTTCACACTGTGATTKTGCCACCAGTTTGGCTGAACAGCATATGTTCCAACCATGTTATGTAAATAAAGGGAGAAACTTGTTTTTTTAACAAAAAAAATTAACCACTGCATTTAATTTCTAAATACTTCTTTTTCCTCTGCAATCAAATTATTGAATATGTAAATATATGATGCTCTTGTTTGAATGTAGCTATAAATGTAAGCTTCTGTGTGTATTCAAAACTGTGACATGTTCCTTATTCTCATCTGTCATCTGTTTTGCTTAATTGCTGCTGGTTAAAGTGATTTTATCATTGGGTTTTTTTCAWAGTGGAATATTAATAATCTGTTTATAAAGGTTGAGTGTTTAACTGGAAAGCTTCAAAGGAGGATTGTAGAAAAATGTATCATGAAGGGCAAATTTTGCAACTGATCTACATTTCTTTTACCTCCAGTGATATGATGTAGAATATCTATCAGTAGTGAATTTTATGCAAAGTATTTAGATATCCGTGCTGTCATTCCCATACTTATTTCTATTTAGACCCTCTTTGATTTGGTTAATTTGAAAAATGTATGCAGTGTGTGGTATTTATCCTTCTATTTACTTGCCTTTTTTTTTTTTACATGTAGTCTTTACTTATTTTTTATTTACCTTTCTTCCTTCCATGCATGTTGAGAGCTGTTTAATAACTTCTTTCCTTAATGTCTTTTTCCTTTGTGTCAAATATATGAGTACAGTAAAGAGGGGTGGCCACTCCAGTGCTCATTCTTCAGCAAAGTCCCCAGGTGAGCCATTACTATTATGGCTGTATATCACTAGTGTGTCTCCTCCCTCTCCATTACCTGTATTTTTGGTGCTGTATTTGTGAATGTGTTCAAGTTTGAAASACATTTTGCATTGGGTGAAACAGAGATGTAATGGGTGTTGGATTTTTTTTTTTTTTTTGTTGAAGTAGATAATTTCAGTGAGTTAATGCTTTTCAGTTGTTGGACATCTGCTAATGGTGTCAAAGTTAAATTTTTAAAGGTATAATTTGACTAGAAGTAGAGAGCATTCTAAGGAGCAATACATTTGTATGTTTATTCTAAAGCATATTGAAATAGAAATTTCAGCCAGCAAAAACAGGTGTGATAATTACTGAATAAGCAGTGCAAAACCATCTCATATGTTTCAATTTTATGTGCAATTTCTTATTTTTCTTATTTTTCTTGTATCACTTCAGCCTAAATTCTAAAAAAACTGAGGAATCRCTGAACTTTCAGTTCAAAGTCAAAGCATTTGTGAAACAAGTAACATACAAACTGATTGGCMAATAAATTAAGTCTTTGGGTCATACTAGAAAGAAACAATTTAGAAGTTATTAATAGATTTTAAAGTTTTAAACATTCCAGTGTGCCAGACATGTAGCCTAACATGCACTACTTCAGAGTGACAGAAAAGTTTTGYGGGTTTTTTTCTGTGTATTCACGTGGAAAGAAACCTCAAAATAATTTATGCTTAGAAAATAGAGTAAAAAGGTAAGTTTGGCATACATAGGGAATAACCAGCAAATCCATAGCAGCAGATTTGTGCCAATGCAGATTGCTGGGTTATTGAGTGAGGGAAGGAAAAAAATGCTGCTGTCTGAAATGGCAGTGTCATGGCTCAACCTCAGGCAGCAACTRAGCACCACACAGGCACTTCAGGCACTTCCTGACTTCTGGAAGTGAATTGGAAGGGTGAAAGTGAGAAAATTCATGGGTTGAGATATGAGTTATTTAATAACTGAAGTAACCATAGTATTAGCAACAACGATGCTGCAATGAAAATAACAAAGAGAGAGAAATAAAACCCAAGAACAACAAGCGATGTGGGTGAGGAGCTGACTGATGCCACCTTGTCCCGGAGCAGTGWCCCCTCTGCCAGCATTCCCTCTCATTTTACTGCTGAGCATGATGCTGTATGGTCTGCAATATTCCTTGGATTRACTGGGGCCAGCTCTTCCACCTGTGTCCCCTCTCAGCTCAAGAGGAGCAGAAAAGGCCTCGATGCTGCGCATGCTCAGCAATCGCAGGAACATCCCTGGATCAGCAGCACTTCCCAGCACAAATCCAAACCCTGTGCTAGCTGCTGTGAAGAAAATTAWTTGCAGCCCAGCCAGAGCCAGCACAAGCAGTTGGCTGACTCTCTRTAGATGCAAAATCTTTACATCTGGACAGGGCCAGTTGCAGCTTTCCCTGTTGTTGCAGTTGCTTAGCAGCTGACGTGCAGTGGCTCTCCAAAGGCGCTGGCAAAGGGGAATCTGCAGACAGCTCTTTCCAGMAGGATCCTCAGCAGAATGAACTGCGTGTTCTACAGATGCACAGAAGTTGGAAGGCACCTCTGGGTGTCATCCAGTCACACCCCTGGCTCAGAACACCACCTTCTCCACCAAGCGTAGCTGAGATATTAGCAAAGAGCTACAGTACTGTCAGTGTAATCTGGGCTCTTCTTCCTTGGRCAGTTTTGGGAGGGAAGCACATTATGTTAACCAGCCAGTTTCACTGGAMCAACTTGGTGGTTCTGCCAATGCTTGAAGAGGATGATAGTGACTTAGACAAGGATGCCTTACAGTGGTCATGTCCAGGAATTAGTGACTTTTCTATGAGCTGTGTAAAAGGATCTTTGTACAAACAAAAMATATTTTTCATCCTGTGGTACTAGTTTGTCATTTGGAAGCATACTCTGAGGCATTTCTACCAAAGTATCTCATTTTTGGTCATGCTAGAAGCAGAAAACAGTAAGATAGCAGTCACTTGCCCTTGCCATTGTCATACTTGCAAACTCCTTCTAAAACAAGGATGCATTGGTTATCCAGAACAAATTGTTGAAGTCTGCAGGAGGGTAGTGTATTCTTAGATGCTTTCAGCTTCTCAAAAAAACCCCAACACCTTAAAATCACSTATTTTTCTTACAGGCAAACATTGTTAAAATCAAGATGAAAATATCCTAAATACACTTAATACTTTKAAGAGAAAATACTAGGGTCTTGGTCCTGTAACACAACTGGGAATATAAATCCAAGTTATCAGACTTCAAGATAGACTTATAGAGTAGCTAACCTCCAATTAATTATATCTTAACRTCATACACCAGAGAAGGAGATTTTTGTGAAAACCAGGGATTTGTGGAARTTGCAGTGCAGTCAGCCTGGCTTAGTGGCAGATGGGCTGCCTAGGTTGTAAAAATAGTCCTTGAAAGGCATCTCCCATACTCAGATAATGTTAGTGTGCTGGGTCYTGTAAAATAAATCCAGTAGTTTAAGAAGTGATGTATAGCCCATGACAGATCTGAATATGTAAAGGAATTGTGCAGGTTATTTAATTTGAAGCTCAGTTTCTGTTTACCAGGGTTGTCTTTTCTTTCTGGAAAAAYAGTTCATCACCATGCTTTTTTATTTTTAGTATTTTTAGCTCTTAAATTTCTGCCTAGTGTTTTCCTCTCCCATGAAAAATGAGGATCAGCCGAAAAGAAATGATGTCTCATCATATAACATTGCATCATATTTGTGTCTGATGGACAGTGTACTGTTCTCTCTGCATAATGAAACTTGTCAGTTTGACCTTTTCAGAAAAATACAAGGACTGACCTAAGTAATATTCAATACACCAGAGAGATAACAAATGTTGTATAAGGCCTGTCTAAAAATCTGGTCTTAAAATGAATGAACTCTTTAAGACAAGAGGGAGGATATTGTATATTTTCAAAGACACTTGTACTTACTGGAAGCTCAAAAACAACCTACTAGCTTTTCTCTTGTTGAGGGTTTTTTCCCCTAAATCAACATTTTCTGAACTACTGCTGAAGTTTTCTGTTATGCAAACAGTTAGTTCTTCTTGTTAGAACTCCAGTTCTGTGAAACATGCTACCTAGAAAGTAAGGCCTTGATCCAAACTGAAGAGGAGGAGGGTCAAATATTCTCAGAAACATTTTTTTCTATAAATTTTATTGTGTGATACCACMATTTATTATGCAATTTTTAAAGGCTGTGGCTTTTTTTTTTCTTCTTTGTTTCTGTGCCCAAAACTCTTGCCCTGGCAAAGGAAAGATTGGGCCTTTTTTATCTCTGGAATGACAATGCAATATTTGCATGTCTCCTTGATCCCATATCCAGCCACATGAATTTTCAGGGTGCAGTTTTGTGACATGCATATATGTTATTCCTAAATACTGAGCACTCTGTTCTGGACTATGTTTGCAGACATCAGTAATAACTTTTGATTTTTCTTCATCTTTTCTTTCATTTGTTCACTTTCATTGCTTTGGCCAGTTAATGGAACCCCAAGCAGTCAGTTATCCACCCCAAAATCTACAAAGTCCTCCAGCTCTTCACCAACAAGCCCGGGCAGCTTTCGTGGACTCAAGGTAAGTGCAAGAACCMTTAAACCCCCTAAATTTCATTATTGTGTGACTGTGTGACACTGGTGCTGARGGAAAAATAAAAAGCTATAATTTTGTAGGGTAGCCTTGCAAGTGTGATTTTTGCTAGTGTGGAGAATAGATCTGAAGTAAGATTTTTGTGTTTTGTCTGGGTTGAACACTCAGCTTAGGAAAGACAGAGTGTGGTGCTGGCTCGAATATGCCACTTTGTCCTCCAAATTTTCCATTGTTCTGTGGACTGCAGAAATCCTCCAAGCAATTTGTATCCCTTCAGCCTATAGAGATGTAGTGTTGTCTTATAGTCTGTAGCATTGCCCAAGTTTCATCTAAAGCAGACTCACTTCTCCCTGGCACCAATTTCACCCCTCAGTCCAGTTCCTGCCAGAAAGGGTTTGAGGGCTTCCTTTGGGAGCAGCCTGATGTCTGGCAGATTTTTCTKTGCTGCACCAAGAGATTTCTCTTCCACTCCCACTTCAGAACTGCCTGCATTTGCAGTTCTTGGAGGCTGCTCTGTGCCTTTGGCTCAGTGAAATAAAAGGAATATTCTGGGCTACAGTGGAGCATCTCATTGCTGCATTTGTGCAGCTGCCCTTTCAAGGGGAATTTTCTTATGGAATCGTAAATTGCAGCCTTTCTGGAAGYGGACTGGATGGTTTGCACTGATTATTCTGATCAAGTAATAGCTCCTATTGGTGAACACAGCATTTATGAAGAGGCTGCATAATTCTCTGGAAAACTGTTTTCTCCATTAAGAGCCTGGCTAAAGGACGTGATTTGAATAGTGCTCAGATTTGGGTTTTGACATGCTAATTGTTATCAAGTCTTGTTTTGCAAGGAGTATTGGCACTGTTTTTTGCCAGACTGCTTATGATAATTCTGACAAAGGATTTTGATTATTTTGATTTATTTGTTTAATTTATTGTTTAATTGTTCAATTTCTAAATTAATTTTAAATTATATTGGTAGCTGTTTGGTTCAATAATTTTCAAGAGCAATAATAGTTCTGACATGGAAAATTAGAACTGTGTGTCTTAAAATCTSTCTGGACAGCTCCTCTATGGAGCTTAGAGTAGAGGACACCAGAATCACTGGGCTTGAGGCTCTCAGCTGCTTTGCACTGTATTTAACAAATGTTCTTTGGTTTTTCTTTAATGAAATTACAAGTTTAGAAACAAGATCATTTGCCTTGGTTTTTTCCGCTGCTGCCCTGTCTGCTTTTAACTGATTAAAGTTCCATTAAGGCAGAGATAATTCTGATAGCAGCAAGCAATTCTCACCAAACTGGACATGTCCCCTTTCCCATTCACTTTGACTCAAGTAGGCTGCTGTACGTTTTCAATTTGGAATTTAGTTGGTGCTGGGTACTAATGCGTTTTTAGTTTCAAATTTTTCACTCCCATACAACCAAAGAGAACAGCAAAACTAAATKAAGCCCCTCAGATCTGATGTGTTACTGGGGTAGTGAGTACCTCTTGTTTTATCCTTTAGGRTGCATCTGTTTAGCAATAGTGTCCCAGCTGTGCTCCTGAGACAAAAGATGGGGAAAGTTATCAGGGGAATTTCAAAAGGATCAAGTGTGCTGTTCAGTCACACTTTTTTCTCAATTATGTTGTAGAAGTAAGGTCTGTTTTGGGGAAGCATAAAACCAATMAGGTCTGTTTTAGGGAACCGTAAAACCAGTAACACGGAGGGATAGTTTTATGCAAAACCAGATTCTTTTAAGAATTTCATACACCCTTTTGTGAAATTGGGGTTTTTTTGGTTACTCTGATGAGCGAAAAGGGGGAAGAGGGATCAATTGTATTATTTGGAGATTATTGCTTTTCTCTATTGTTTAATAGTTCCTTGTTGCTAAGACTGCACTGCTGCAGAGACAGGCAGTCTGGCTTCCTGCACTTGTATAAAGAAGGTGTCATGACTATAGATGAGTGAAAATTTCAATATAAATACTATTTCAGTGACAGAATAAGGTGTATTTTAGAGTTTTCTGTCTTCGGGAGTTCAATATTTTGAGTGATTTATTGTGCACAAATCATATATATTTGTTTTTGTAGAGGCTGAAACAGCAGGACTGAATAATGGTTTTGTACAAGCTTGAGGCAGCATAAAAAAGGGAAAAAAATCAGGGTTGATGTTTCTGTTTYCTGTAAAGAGCAGAACATCAGAGCAGCTGCACTTGAACTGCACTTTAAAAGCTGTTTTATTTGAAAAGCCAGAGCAAAGTAAGATATTTTACTATAGATTAGAACCTTGCTAAGCTTTTTGGAGTTTGACAATCAATGTAGAGTATAAGTGATAGTGCTAGTCATCAAGGCAGCCAGCTTGCAAAAATACTGACTGCAGCAGTAATTTCTTCTCAGTCTCAGACACTGAATCTTAYAGCATATTCTCTGAATGCCACTATTCCTTTAAAGAGAAGTCTCTTCAGTCCCCAAGGATTCCTTCTGCTTCACAACTCTTTTGTTAGGAGTGGTATGTTCAGGCACAGAAAATTCCTCACAGGAAAGACTCCTTGTGAACAGTTCATCTTTAAAGGGAAGGGCTGTCTCTCTCTCCTTTCTAGCTCTTCCAAGCAGAGTGCCCTTGTGCTAATTATTGTTCAGTATATACAGTAAGTCCAGCATCCCAGGCTTGCAGAAGTGTTTTAAATGGTGGACTCCGAGGTTATATTGAAGTCAGGAATTAAAGCTATGTCTTAATAATAGTAAACATGATGGAATTTCCCCATAAACCCAAATAAAAGCCTTTATTCCAGTAMGTGACAAATATGGATACTATACATCCAATACCCTATGTAATCTTATTCAGGCTGTTTATTTTTAACAGCTCAGAATTACTCTGTAACTCGGCATTTCACTTAGCAGAGGCTTTGTTTCAAGGTGAAAATTTAGATAGRAAAGTTAACAAGTATGGGCATGAAGTAAATGACTACTTTGTGCAGTGTTCTCTTTTGATCAAATGTGCAGAGTTGCTTATTTTTCTTTTGAATTCTAATGGAGATAAAATCTGGTGCATGGGTTAATAATAATGGTAATGGTGTATTTGGTGTCACAGGACAGGTGACCAAGAGAAGTCCTTTTGCTGTTCTGTAGGCTGTGGAAAGGTTTAACATTTTGCTKTGGTTCTTAGTGTACGTTTCCATGCAAAGCTGTTATGGGTGATTTGACTCTTAGCTCTTCCAGTACATCTGTTGTTCTGCAGACGTGATACCATAAAAAACATCCAGAGATTAAATGAAATTTGGAAATTGGTGTAACTTTGGAAAGTGGTGTTGCGGCATTCGCATTCTCTGAAAAAAATCCCTTTGCCCAGGATTTTTCTCCTGGGAAGCTGAGAAGTCTCTGAGAAAAAGGAAAACAATTCTTACCTMATTTGCTTCTCCTGTGTTGTGCTCACATGTGGAATGTGTTTGGAGATTGTTTACCCACAGGTGATTGTTTTGTTGGGTTCTGGTGTGARTTGTTTTGACTCTTTGGCCAACCAGGGCCAAGCTGTGCTGGGACTCTGGAAAGAGTCACGAGTTTTTATTATTATCTTTTTAGCATTCAGTAAGTATCCTTTCTGTAATCTTTAGTATATTATAGTACAGTATTCTTTAATATAATAAAGTATAATAAAGTAATAAATTAGCCTCCTGAGAACATGGAGTCAGATGCATCATTCCTCCCTGCCAYGGGGGACCCTGGAAATACAATATGGTGTCATAACTTCCTTATGCTTACTTGGATTGCTTTATGGTCCCCTCTTGAAATTAAGGACCACARAGTCTTGCAATATTTTTAAAAAGAAAATAAAATCATCCAAATAAAGAGGCGCTACAGTTGAAGCGCTTCCTAGACTCAGAATTATGCTAAATAGCTTTGTGTTTGAATTTGTTTGGGTGTTACTTCTGCAATTGATGGACCACACACCAAAGTGAAAAGGCATTGAACYTGATCCAACAAATAACTTAAGTACTTGCTTAACTTTCAGCAATTGAGTTGTTCCTTTTACTTCAATGAGGATGTTAATGTACTTAAAGTTAAACATGTGCTTAAGTGATTTGAAGGATTAGTGCCTATCTTCATCAAGGTTTTTGATCTCTTCAGTGTTGCACACATGTGCATTGTGTGTAGTTATATGTAAAGATGATTTACATGTGATTATCCAGCCAGTGACACAGGGGCCACAGCAGTTCATAGAGGGATTCTTTAAGGTATGCATTTGGTGAATTTACAATTCATGTGTAAGGATCAATTAAAAATACTAAGTTTCTGTCTTACACATTATGTTACTATTAAGCATTATAATARTAAATACTCACAATATCTCTATGAAACACTGATTATATAAATAGCATTTTATTTATTTTCATAATATCTTTTAGCCCCTTCTTACTACAGCCATTCAGGATGAATTATAGTGGCATAACCAAAGTGTCCTCAGGTTTCAGAGAATACTTCTGCAAAATTAATCCACAGTTCCACTAAAACACTGATACTCCACGGTTAGGTTCACCACCATTCCATGTAGCTGCCAAGGAGTTAGGTATTTCTTTCAATATGAAAGTAATCCCCAAATGTTTCCACAAACATTTATGTCATGGGCACTCTTAATCCTGAGTGCAGAGGTTTGCCAGCCAAGGTACCATTCTACTGCAAGAGAATATGAGTTTATTTATTAGGACCTTTGGATCCTTAAAATAAAATCCCACCAGCTGTGGAGTTGTGGMAGAGCTAGGGTTAAACCTGCCATTTCAGATTCTCATCTAACACYTCAGCCACAATGGCAGCATTAATGTTATTTTATTTTTGTATTCATTTTAGCTTTTTTTCCTGTTAATRTTTACTTCCTTCTTGTGGTAAGAAGGAATGTGCCCAGTCATGCTCTGCCCTGMTTACAAGACTGAAGGAAGTTGGAAATGTGGGCTAGATGTTCCCATGTATTGTCACTCACTGAAAACCCAAAATAGAGTACYAATATTTTAGACTGATGACTAATACTTGGCTGTGGTCTGTTCTGATATCTCTGCTTCATGCTTGAAGAAAATGTGGCTGACTGGTTAAGAGACTGACTCATGATTTTGTACAAATGTCATTTAACCCAAATGTCCTTGTTCCTAATCCCTGTTAAAKAGACAGATAACTCAGAAAGACAGCAGCCTTAGCATAGCCTGGGTTTAAGTTATTAGCAAGGAGCAGAGAAGTAGCTGCCTGCTTGCTGTTTGGTGCTACTTCTGTGCCAAACACTGGTAAACTTTGTTGTTTTGGGGGCTCTGCAAAATTAAGTTGTACAGCTTCTAGTTACTGTACCTTTAGCTGATTTGGCAGCTCAGCTGCCACTAGAAACTTAAGCATTCATTAGCATTTCATGAGCCTTTAGACAATATCCCTATCTGTCAGTTCAGTTCTTTCCCTGACAATAGTGTTAATGATTTAAAATATTCAGCAGTGCAACCAGACAATGTCAGCTAAAAGGCAAAATGCTGCATTTGCATTCCCGGTGTCTCGAAAAGCCATTTCAACAGACACTGAGCTTAAGGCAGAGAAGCATTTTAATCCTTGCTGTGGTGAGTGCTGAAAACCACCATAATGGCCCATGAAGAAAACAAGATCTGGAACTTCACAGAACAGCAAGAAATGTTACATAGAGGTGGGGGAATGATCTAAACTTTATTTTAATTTCATGCAGCATCCCTATACATAACTGTAATAGGAGAGCTTATAAAAATGGTGCACAGAACACATCCAGTATACTTTACTATTTATGGCATTCATTCCTATGCCTCCACCCCTTTTCAAAATAAAAACTTAGTATTGTTTACATCCCTGGGCAGTATGACAGGATAACTTAAAGTAGRATCATAAAGATTCAAATCCAGTATCAATTAAGGTGTTGGTGCAGGAAAATCAGTTTTCTTCAGCTGTCATGCTTGAAAATTATTTAGATGTTTGTTTATTTACAGTGTCACAGTTACTAAAACTGGACCCATGTCTGGATACATATCTGATACATCTAAATTGAAATGTTTGTAGCTGTCAAAATCTTCACATCTATAATACCCTAAAACATAGCCTGATTGATGGCTAAATAAATCTGATTATCATAGATGTACCTGACTACCTAGGCCAAAATTGCAGGTGTAGCTGAAAGGACTTTTCTTTGCTGTTTACTGAAATCTGTTCAGCTGCTTATCTAACTAGAAATATTGTGGCTGAATCTTAAATTGGTACAAGTGGCAGTGATGATGAACCTTGAGAAAACAAGAGTGAAAATAAGATGGGAGTAGAAAAGTAAACTGAATCTGTATAAGTGTTTTTAGYGGAGTTTTTTTTCAACTTTGCTGCAGTTCTGTATGGCTCTTCTTTGTGGTTACCATCAGAAATTAGAACTTCTTGTGTACTTCCACAGATCTCCCCTCATGGTGGATCTTCTTCCAATGTGAATGGTGTGCCTGAGTCACTCCGTTGCCAGAGTCCCGAAGGTAGGACACCAACATCTGCTGGCAATCCTTGCCAGTTTTGCTGTGGGTGGCACTTGCATTAGCACTATCTGGTGGTTTCTGATGACTCCAAATAATTTTCTGTTTGGAGATGTTYGATACCTTGTTGATTCACCTTGGAAAAAATTTAGCCCAATTCATGCATCAAGGCAGTAAAGTAAGGAGATAATTTTGTCAATTTATTTTGTCCATTGGTAGCACATTGCTGGACCTTGCTCTTCAATGGTCACTCTCAGGAATTTGGCTGATTTTGAACATGACCTGCATTATCACTAGAAATGTGTTTGTGGCTGGATTGAAAGAGGAACCCTCCTCTAAAGAGCTCATTGTGCTTCAGGTGGAACCACTGGCCAATCAACTGACCTTAGCTAAATTAAACCTTTCATTCCTCATTTCTTTACAGCAAAGTAAATTATTTTAAAATATTTTTAAATTTCATGTTGGAGTAATGTTTTTAATTTTAAAAATACTGAAATAAGCATCTATCAAAATTACTTGCATTTTGGATGTTTAGGAGTACCTATAAGCACTTGAAGGAATTCAGCAGATAAAACCTTTTGGGTCTTTTATATGCATTGTAGCTGTATCTTATTTGCATTTTTGCTTTGAGTTTGCAAAAAGAAGAAGTCAAAAAAGTAATTTAAGGTCAGAAAATTTTAGATTAAGAACTTCTAACTGCATTMATTACTTTTAGAATGTGCCTATACAAAAACATAGCAAGAGGCTTATTTGTGTGTTCAGAGGTCAAATATCTTTGGGTCCATCTTGTTCTTCTTTACACTTGAGATAAAACCAAGGGAATTGCAGCAGAGAAAACAGCTTACTTTTAAGTTTTGTTTTGCATTTGTGACTGGTTTTTATCTGTGGAGCCCATTGGGGATGTATTGCATCCTGCTGACACTTCACTTCAGCTTGCRTTATTGACTTCTCTATTTTTTTACAGGCTTGAATGGAAACAAGTTCTCAGGGTCATCTACCATTCTTGAGAAGTATAAAGTGGGGAAGGTGATTGGTGATGGCAATTTTGCTGTTGTAAAGGAGTGTGTGGAACGGTGAGCAAGGAGACTCTTCAGTCCTGCTGCTTATTGTACTGGATAAAGCCCTGTGCATTAACATAATTTCCTAGACTAATGTAATGAGATGAAAGCAAAGAGCAGTTGCAAAAATATGCACACACTTCAGGAGAAATAGGCATAGCAAAACATGCAGAGCTTCCTGTGTTTTCTTCTAGCAAAGGGATATGAGAGCAGCAGAGAGCCATGGATTTTTATCCCACAAAATAAAGGAGACATCACCTTCTCTTGGTGCCTCCTCAGGAAACCCCACAGCTCTTCAAGAAGTCTCTCACACTACAGATGGTTGTGGATGACAGGAAATTCTATGTGGCATCTAAACAGAGACTGCCCCCCCCAGCCCTTCTGCCTCAGCAATTGTGCTGCCGTGGTGTCCCCACTGCCTGCTGCTGATGTGATTTTTCACAGCTTCCAGCATTCTGTGGGTAGAGCACTCTTAAAGACATGCAGTTGTTGGCCATCAGCCTGTGCTGGTGGCTCCCTTGGGCTTGCTCCTTGTGTTTGGTGGTGTGGGGGAGCCAGGCACTTCAAATGAACCCTCCAATATGCCTGAAATATCCTTGTCCCTGATTCCCTGTGGGGCAGGCAGGACACCTTGACAGACCTGTGCAGGGCTGCTGCTCTTCCTCTGCAAGCTTTGTGTCACACTTTGCTGCCAGTGCAAACATAACAGATGATCTGACTGTCACTTTCTCAGTGTATTTTTTTTAGAACCACCTTCTGCTATTTTCATCAACCTGAGAGTTATCTCAGTTTCTTAAATATTATGAGGAATCTCCAATTTGTACGCAAATACTGGRGAAACTCAGCAAATGACTGTGAAAAACATAAATGTTAGGGAAACATTCTATTATTTGATCCTCACCTGCTGGTTTTAGTTAAACTGAAAGAAAAAGAATTCGGAATGGAAACATCTCATTCCAGAACTGTGGTTAGACTAACAGATCTGCAGTTCCCTGGGTCTTCTGTCATGCCCTTGGAAAKTCAGTGTCAGCAAATAGAAGGTCACTGCTCCCACCCTTGTGGTCCTTTGGCTCAGGAGACTGGGCAGCCCAACTTCTATCAGTGGCACTGAAGACTGAGGCAAACAAAAAAAGCATTCCATGCCTTTGCTTTATCTTAATGTCAGTCAGGTGACAGTCTTCAGCAAGTTCCAGTGTTTTCTTTTGAGCTCCCTTTGCTATTGACACACTTAAGAAAGGCTTAAGTGACTTCAGAAAGGCTTAAGTGACTCAACACTGGCTAGTTTCAGCCCTAATGGGCCTTTGGCCTTTCCTCCTTTCCCTGCAAGCACCAACCACAGCTCTGAAATCTTGCTGCAAAACCCCACCTTGCTTCCAAAGGTCTCGCTGAGCACCACAAGGAGTTCCCTGCTCAGCCAAGCTGGTTCTCTGCCACTTAATGTTTGGGAAATTTGAAATCTCCCACAAGAACAAGGGCTATTGATCCAGTATTCTCTCACCATTAACCACAGAGTAACTCATCAGTGCTTACATCCCAACCAGGTGATCTCAGACACCCCCTACACCATCTCCTTTGTTTTCCACTGCCYTTATCCTCACCCAGAGGTTTTCATGATGGATAGCAGGTTAAAAGCACAAGATAACATATTTATTATCAGAAATATAAGCTGTGCATTTTGGAAATCATTTAAATCCCACTGGAAATGGACAAGGGCTGCTAAGTCACTGAATGTCATCTGTGCTTTTTAGAATGAGAAACGTGGACTAGAAAAACAACCCTCCAATTATAAACATTTTTAAAAGTTACAATTCCACTTCAATATCTAGTTTTRTATGTGATCAAATCTTTAGTGCAACATTATTAAATTAATTTTATGTAAAATAAGTATACAAAAACAATTGCTAATAATAATGATGAAAGAGGAAATGCCAACTGTAAATGCTTGTCTTTTAATTTCTATTAATTATACATAATTTGTGATGCTAAGAAACCTTAGCTGTGGAGCCAGGATCCTATTACACAGCTACCAGCTGGGGTGTTCTACAAAAAGAACWAGAAAAGAATAAGATGGTCTCTTTTGTGCCTGTGTGTCTGTATATRAAGACGTGAGTCAACAGATGGGCACTGACAGCTCGAGAAGAATCCCTGAAACCTGGCAGACAATGCTGGTGCACGAGGTGCAGGGATGTCAGCACACAAATTGTGTGGGTTATATCCACCTTTATTCCATGGGTGCTGCACKAGAGGACATTTGCATGAGGGATTTGAGGTTGTTGGAGGAATTGGCTTTGTGAATGTTAACTCCTCCTGCTCTCAGCATGGGTCGGGAAGGTTCCCAGGTCGATGTTGCTGATCAGTTGTTCCCGGGCTTTCTGATAGAATGATGTAAAGGACAAATTGTGATTGTGATTTCCACCCTGTACTCGTAGCAGATCTTCCACAGGGTCTGTAACATCAGAGGGTGGCATTTCACAGACACCATTTAGATAAGGGCTTCTATCTAAAGACCAGATCAGGTTGTAACTATGACAACCTCGCAGATACAGCTGCACTTCCAGGGCAGGGATTCTCGCCTGCAGTTTTTCAATAATGCATAAATGGAATGTTAGGTGTTAATTCAGTTCCTTTTTCTGTAAGGTGCTGATTTTGACCAGTTGTATCTAATGCCAAATGCAGTGAAAATCACCCAGGGTGTTTGAAAATATGCCTTTTGCTTTTGTAGCTATCTCCTGTTTTCTAGAGGTGTTCTGATGCRCACTGGAGTCTGTAGGCACTGGCACAGTACAAAATAGCAGCAACTTGGTCTTACAGCATTTTCATATGATTTTTAATTTATCAATAATATATGTAGTAATTTCATCATATTTTTTTTTTAAATATTAAATTGTGTTGCTTTTTTTTCTACTCATTTTCCCCCCGTCCAGAGAAATGGAGATTTTTATTGCTTAAAGGGATGAAAGACAAACAAGAGCTCCTTTCTGTGAGAGTATTTGCTGCAAACAGTAATCCTTTTTTACTTTGTATATGACCCACCCTGTTAAATGTCATGGGACTTTAGATGACTGCTGCAGAATTCCACAAAATACTTTWAAAAAAAAAATTGCAATACAAAAGCTCAAAATCAGTGCCCAATAAATTCTRCAGGATTTTAGACTATCTATAATGGACTATGGCATTTTAGCTCTGCTGAATCCTATTGAATTTTTTTATTAGGGTATCARTCTTCACACATGTATGATTTTATCTTCAAAGCCTACCAGTTGAACGAAGCTAAGTGGAAGGCTGAAGGCAAATTTTGCATGTTGCCTTAAAGGAGTGACAGAGTTGTGCCAGGTCACAAAGAAGAAATTGCAGCTGAATCCTGGGATTCATACACCAAGGGAGCTGGGTTGTGGTAGTCAGGGAAACAGCAGGCACAAATGCTGCTGAGGAAACAAAAACCGAGCCCAGGTCTGCTCTGTGAATTTTCTGCCAGCAACCTCCATGGGCCCCAGCATGTTGTTGTGATGGTGTATTTACAGAAAATGCCACAATTTTTCTAATTATTGGCTGTCGTGTTTTTCTTGCTTAGATCCACAGGAAAGGAGTTTGCCCTGAAGATCATAGACAAGGCCAAGTGCTGTGGGAAGGTAGTGTGCAACCATTTGCATGTGTACAGAAGCAGCACTAGCAGCTGCTCATTAGTCATAAATGGTGGGTGTGTTTGGGTTTTCTGACTATTTTCAGAGTATCTCTCTAACAAGATGATAATGTATCCAAGAAACAAAATAATAAAAGCAGCGAGTGTTAGTCTACTACATAATAGAGAAAAACAGACTAATTGTTGYCTATTTTATCGGGCTGGCAAAAAAAATGCTAATATGCACCCAAAATTTATTGGACTATTTTGATGTGTAAAATATGAGAGAGGAAATTTGCAGCTATATGTTTATTTATGCAATTCYCATCCCACTCTGCCTCTTCTTTTTCTCTCTGTATATTCTCACATGCTCCTTTTATAAGCAGAACGTGGACTTGAAAAAAAATTTCACAACCTTTTCTTTCTATTTATGTGGTGCCACCTTTCTGTTTTAACAACGATCTCTTGTGTTTTGAAAACTTYCTTTCAATTTAAACTTAAAACAGAAAAATCATAAATTGTTTCTTCGGGAGAACACCATCTCATATAATGCAAGCAAATATCTGAGAGTGTCAGACCTCCTCTTTCCCTTTATACTTCCTGAGTATAGATACTTTTAAAAMGGAAGAAAAAACTGCCTCCCTTCTTTGTGTGGTAAGGAGCTTTGTGATGCTGTGATGACTTCCTATCAGGAGAGGTGCTTAAACAGAAACATTTTATCTGTGCAGATTTTAAACCATGTTTTTAGATGCTAGGAGATGAGGACTTCATTTTACCTCATATTCCCCAGGTKTATTTAGAAAATTTAGAAAGGAATCATAAAAATGTGCAGCCACAAGAAAAWGTGCTAGGATTGCCTTTCTGAGATTAAAATGTTGCAATTTCTTTAGCTGTGGAAAGGGTGACCCACTGCATTGCACTGCAAACAAAATTTTTGGATGATGTGTACAGCTTGCAACTTTAGATGGTTTTTATTACTTGTCTGAGTCAGCTGCTTAGGTATCATAAATTGGGATGGTCTGGAGATAGATATTCTATTTTAAACAGTAGAGTTGAGAGGAATTTTCTATTTATCATTCTCCTTTATTTAAAACATCTATAAGAAGAGAAATCAACCCTATGGATGCACAGTTGCCCATTTTGAAAGGACCTATATCTGTAGAGCTAGASGCTGTTGGAAGATATTTATACCTCTTAGGCCAGTGGCAGAATCATCCTGGAAGAATTCCATGAAAGGAAATAATTAAATTTTGCTACAGCTTATTCCTTCCTCACTCAGTTCCACAGCCCTGCCTTAAAAGCACCCATCCAGCCCAAATTCGGATGATGTAAGTGTTGCTCACTGTTCCTTGATCTTGGATGTTGAGAAATCTGAATCCAACTGACTGTTTTCCACAAGTGSCTTAAATGTTCATTACACAATAATGTCTCTGTAAATAAATCATATTAATGTAGACTGAAACATATATTGCACTATCCAGGAGAACACCACAACGAGTTTTGGAATTACTATTTTTTTGGTGGCAAAACATAGCAAACAGTGGAGTGGCTGAAAATAACTAGCTACATATTAGTCAACATTTTTTGAGGACAGTTGTTTAAGCAGTAGTTCAACAATATTCTGGAGCCTTTTAAAAAAATACTGTTTATTTTAAGTATTAATTATGCCTGAGCAGTTTAGTCAAGAAAGCACAGATAAAGCCATTGTGCCTTAGCKGTAATTAATGGGTGTAATAAATTTAATATGCTCCCTGTTCTTTAGGTTGAGAAAGCTGTGATAACATTCTAGTTTTTGCTTGGACACTTAATGTTAGTTTTGAACTTCCAGGCTTCCATCCCTGAGGCTTAGTATGCYGTGGCTGTTCACGTCTGTCTGGCGATGAGGTTCAGCGTTGTGTTTAACAGAATTGCTTCCTGTTTGTCTGTTTTGTTTTCTCTCCAGAGCACTTTGCTTGGAGCAGGCATATGTTTGCTCAGAGTGACAATTGCTGCTCTCTCAAAGTGAATGTGAAAGGTGTGGTGTGTAACCCGTGTGTGCCGCACTGCTCTCTCACCAGTYGAGATGCACACATGGCATGTGGTTTCTGAGCTATGCAGCCACAGAAAGCTTTGGCAAAAGCACAATGCATCCGTAAATAACCCCAGAAAAAGAAGGTGAAGTGGTGTGAGATCTCCAGGCACTGCCTATGCACAGTGGATCACATCTCCTCCTGATGCTCTGCTCACCAATGCATGAAGTGCATGCTCCTTGTCAGTGCATTCAACATGGATAAGTTCCCAGTCCAGTGACATGATTTGTTCCCTGCCAGGGTGGAAGGATACTCCTGTCTGATGCAAGCATTTTTTCTTATTTTGCAGAGAACCTAAATACAACATCCATATTTCAACATTTATAAAAGGAAACTAAAATAATTCTTCACATGGAAAGGACACATAATTTTTTTTGCTCTCCAGTGTTAAAATGTTCTAGAAAACAAAGCATTTGAAACTAATTTGTGCTCAAAAGCCATTACTTCCTCAGAAGCACAGGGAAGGGGAAATTGAAATCAGTCTGTATGCTGTTAAGCTGTTGGAGTCACAACAATTTAACTGAGCTACTGCACATTTTGCAGATTGTAAATCTGAGCAGACATATAAAATGAACCAAAATCCATAACCAAAGCACTTGGAATATTTTTTTCTTGAATATACGCCACAACTTTTTAAAAAAATAAAGTCCTTGGATACAAATCCTAGGTAATCTGTCCTTGARTAACCTCCACCAAATGAGAGGTGAAGGCTGGAGAGGATCAAGAACATGTTAAYTGTTGATGAGGGGTGACAGATTCCAGTGATCCAGCTGGGGGCAGAAAGGTTCTGAACTTAATTTCACCTCATAATACCCACATAAGAACATAACCTGCACTTCCTGAATTGCTGTCACGTTCTGGGGTCATTTTTGGAGATGCCCCATTTGTTATCTGTGTGAAATATATTTTAAATTAAATGTGGTCAGTGATGAAATACAAGTTAAGATCCAACAACTGAAAATAACCATCTGCTATATAAATTAATCAGCAAAAAGGGTGCTCGCTGATCAAGTGATTGGCTGATCAAAGGAAAAGTGAATTGTCAAATTCATGTTTCAGATAAACTTCTGTCCTCTTCTGAACAGGAACACCTGATTGAAAATGAAGTGTCTATTCTGCGCCGAGTGAAGCACCCGAACATCATCATGCTCATAGAGGAGATGGACACCCCCACAGAGCTCTACCTGGTGATGGAGCTGGTCAAGGTAAGGCCCAGGGGCTTTATTTTTCTTCTTTRAATTCTCTGTGTTAGTGTGAAATCTGAGCAGTATGTGGGAACGCTAAGATCTTGGAGACATAATCAAATAAGAAGGTTTCAGTGGCAACCTGCATTTTTAAATCATAAAAATACACCTGTCACACAATTATATGAATGGGATTTCTCTCTCTTCAGTTGTAATTTGACTATTAACACAGATTTGAGGTAATTTTGCAATGTGCAGTCTAGAAAGAAGTGGATAGTGGGTTTTATATCTTGCCTAGGATATATAGGCGTGATAGTGGTATGGATTTACTGACAAATTTCACTATTCTCATTATTTAATAAATTGATTTAAAGAAATGAACTCTGTGTAATGGATTTATCTTAATAGATAAGATAAATAGATTAACCTCAAGCGATTTTTATCCTAGAAAACCCAAACTCAAAAGATCTCACCCATTTTGCTTGTATCAAACAGTTCACCAGAGAACAGATGTTGCTTTCATACATGTATGGAGAAAACACAAATATTCTTTTTGCTGTCACCTTGTGAGCCAAATACATGAGTWGTATCAGGTTCTAGTCATGCATTCTCTTGTCTGAGTTCTGTACATGCACAGCAACACTGCACATCAGCTTGATTGGCATGTCAGATACAAAAAACATGCAGAAAAAGCAGTAGGAGCACTGCTCATTTTTTGAGGAACACTTTTTATTTCTGACTGAGGCACTGTTACATTCAGGACTCTAGAATGGTTGCCAGACTGGGAAACCTCTAAAGTGTGTAGTTGTTGAATACATAATTTCTGTAGCCCACTCATCTTTCCTCCTTTCTAGAAGCTATTTTAATACCCTATAGGCTTTTTGGGGTTTCAAGACAGTATTTTTTTTATGTTTTAATTCCACCACCATTTTGGCCCATATTTCCTGAATTGCTGCTTCTCTTTGGTGTGCATCGAAATGCTTGGAATGCCACCCCCAGCTCAGACAGATCACTCCTACAGAGGTATCCAGGGAAACCATCGTGGAGACACGCACATGACATTTGTTATAAGGACTGAAAATGCCCCATCAGTAACTCACTCACATGTTGCTGTGTATTCCCAGAGGAATAAGGCATCCATAAACACAGCTTGACATATTCAGAAGTCACCTGGAGGTTCTGCACTTTGATGCATTTCAATCAGTGGATACATTTATTTTGGAATGTGTTTATCTTTTTTTTTCCTCTTCAGCAATATTTATTTGGTATTTCTTGCAATATCTGCAGAAATTTGAATTTGATGAATATTTGTTAGTTAGGGGTTTTTTTATTATTATTGGGCTAATTTATTTTAGGCTTTACTCAAAATCAGGGCTGTTTTTCAATATATTGAATATACTGATAAGATGAAGAAAAGGGATGCTGTCTGCCTGTACCTGTAGGTAATATAAATGAGTGATCAAAGGTAGGAAGATCAATAGAAAAAAAATCTGTGATTTGCCCGAGCTCAGGCACCAGAAGCCTGGAGTACAGTTAAGAATTTAATGTAGATGACTGAAGTCCTAGTCTAGTATCTTGGTGACAAGATCATTTTTCTGCAAAACTTTTTTTTTTTTTTTTTTTTTTTACTGGTTAACAGGAATTTGAGCATGTGTTTTAGAGGAAAGATTTTACATGTTTAGGGTTTGAGGTTTTTTAACCAAATGCCATCTTAAGTATTTTTTAAACAATGATCTTTTTCCTTTCCGTAGGGAGGAGACCTATTTGATGCCATCACTTCATCTACAAAATACACAGAGAGAGATGGGAGTGCCATGGTCTACAATTTAGCCAGTGCTCTCAAATACCTGCATGGTCTCAACATTGTGCACAGAGACATCAAACCAGAAAATCTTCTGGTATGTCCCAGTTATTTTCCAGTATTTTCTCTTACTTTGTTCTCATTAATGCAAATGCTTGTGTAGAAATGTCAAGGAGCACAGCAGAGAACAGCAGGCTTATTAATTTAGAATAAGTATGTATGAAGTAAATCTTTTGCCATGAGATAGCAATCACTGTAATGCAGGAGAGCTGTGCTCAAACCTGTCCTTAGACTTATCTTTATTTACAATTTGATTGGCTGCCTTTTGGATAAGCAGGAGTATTGTCTCACAAAACAGTGAATTTTAAAGCTATGCCAATGAATTATTTATCAGTTTGCAAGTGGGAGAAAGGTGGGCTGAGAGCATTTCTTCATTTCTTCAACAATCCTATGGTTACCAGCTGAAGCCAGTGGTTTTTTCCTTTCATTGTCATTGTAGGATCATCTTTCTGATGCTTTACCAGAATTCTGGCTGGGAATTAACCCTTTACCTTTGTTTATTCTTTTCCTAGGCAACTGGCTGCTTTTGTTTTCAGCAGAGACATAAAATAACTGTGCTGACAAGAATTACCATGAAGTCTGCTTAGGGAACTACTTATTCCCCAGTCCAGAGGGCATCATTCCCATTCTGTCCACAGAATGGGATCAGTGTGTGCTGTCTCACTTCTCCACAGAGGTTACACTTGTGCATCACATATTGGATATTAAGTGTCACGCACTGCACAAGCAGGGCCATAATCTCCCCTGCTTGAGACATTTCTTAAAAGTCTTTTGTGGTGTTTGTCAGTCCTGTTAATGAGTTCGAACCGAGAGTAGGAGTCACAGCTTATCCCAGACTGGATTTTGAACTATAACAAGGACAGGGCTACAAGCTGAAAATATTTCCTAATTAATAGTCAATTCTTTCCCCAGTAATTCCACTGACAGTGTTTAGCAATTTAAATAAACCCTCAAATAAATTAGATTGTTTAGCAAAAAGAAGCATGGGGGGAGGCTTCTCCTGGAAAATGTACTCACAGCAACATGGCACTTGAGAAAATGAAGGTGGAAGTCTCACGTACTATTAGTGTATCTCCAAACACAGACAGTCCAAAGAAATTTTAAGCTCTCATTAGAGATTGAATCAGTTATAAATAGGCACAAATGCCCTTTCTGCCTAGAAAGCCTAAAGAGATTACTCAACAGATGCAAATCTTACTCACTGTGATTGACAGCAGCAGAATGTTGAGATAGCATCCTGGTATTGAATATAAATGCAAATAATTCCCATCAACTGCTACCTGTAATTGCACATAGTTCGTTTTTTTGCACAGGGTCATCCAGCCTGTCTGGATGGGAATTACATTCCCTTTGCTAGTCATGCATTTAAAAAATGCAAACCCTAAGAGTAATAGCTGGTATGAAGGTGTTATATAAAGGAGAACAAGTGTTTCCATTACTGATATGAATTACACAGAGGAATGAAGAAAGGTATTGCAGTGCTCAGATGTTTGAGGAAGGCAAATAAATTGAGCCATTCAGGGGATTCTGAGGTCCTCCCTTCTAGATGCCTTTGAAATCATGTTAATATAAACATTTTACTATAGGAGCGAAACTGAGATGAATTTACTAGGGGGATGTTTCCTTTGTGTGGGTCTGGTTTGGTTTATTCCTGCCATCACTGTTGTACAGCACTTTTCTTTTTAATTAAATTCAGCTTCTTTCATCAGTAAAATGACTCAGTGCTACATTGTTTATGGGCCTTTTGGTAAGGTGCAGTTGGGTCTGCACAGAAACCTAAACTGCCCAAGCACAGGGAAGACATTTGCTGATGAAATTGCCCAGTATGTTGGCTAGATTTATGCTAAGATAACAAGATGTTAAACAAATCTGATTGTAGCTGTCAGTCCCATTTCAAACTCTAGGTCCAAGTCAAATGAAAGTAGAGTATTATATTTTCCTGAATATATTTAAAACTTCTCAACATTCAAGGACTGAGTTTTCTTTTCCACCTCTAGTTGCTCGAGGCGGTGTCATGGTCTGACCTACATAGCTGGCAGACAGCTCCATTGAAAATTTGCTCCAGCTGCAATCAATGGGAATATATTTTTTTTTCTCTTCTTGCCCTACAGGGCTGTGGAAATTGCCTCTTTTTCCCATCTTCTTGGTATGGTGATGATGTTTCCCCAAAGAAATTAGAGGATATAGAAATGCAGATGTTCTCCTCCTCATTCTGTGTTAATTTCTCTGATTCTAGGTGTGTGAATATTCAGATGGAACCAAGTCTTTGAAGCTTGGAGACTTTGGACTGGCGACGGTGGTGGAAGGCCCTTTGTACACTGTGTGTGGGACACCCACCTATGTGGCTCCAGAAATCATTGCAGAGACAGGGTGAGCATGACTGCCTACCACACAGGCCTGGTAACCACTCATTTTTGGCAGGTTGTAAGATCTTGCAAGATCCAAATGCTCCAACAGGCTGTCCCTCTATTGTTTTGTAACCAAACCACCCAAGGGCACCAGTTCCTCCAAGAAGCCACCTGTATCCTTGCTCTGCCTGCTCCCAGAATTTGCCTTTGCCTCCTCTCCCACCTTCCCAGGACCAGCTCTGGTGCAGTGAAATCCATTTGTTTGTGCTCCCTGCCTCACCTCGGCATCCAGAGCCCACTGTATCACCTGTGGCAGTTGTTTGGGGAAGAACAGACAGGCAAAACACAGTGTTTGCATTAGAAATGGAATCATTTATACTGGAAGAGGCTGCAGAGGTCACCTAGTCTAAACCTGCTCTCAGGACAGTTCTAATTAGATTATGTTGATTCAAGTGACACTTTTGGGTGACACATCCTGTTTGATAACAATTGAACAACTCCATTATTCTGTATTTAACAGGTCATTGCATAAATACAGAAATAAAATTTTGTAAAATGGTAAATTTTCACCAATGGCAGATTTTCACAAGTCCACTCTCCTTTTAGACCTACAAGATCTCCATTCGATGCTGTGGGTGACTCTTGCCATAGCTGTGACCACTCTGAATTTCCTGATGGAAGGAGGTTTTGTTTGTGTTGTTTCACTCCTTGTTCAGTGCATTTGTTGCATTGAGAAACATTTCACAGCTGTAGTCAGCTCTGGTGTCAGAGGGCACCTTGTCTGTGTGCTTGAGGTTTTGACAAACTGAATCTACTGAATAGGAGAAAAGGCCTCTTTTTGACCTCCAGTGTTTTAATTTCTGTGCTTTAAAAGAAAAGTGCAGCTCTTCTTGCCCGTGTTCCTCACTGGAGAGGCTGGAGAATTGGTGTGTCTTGTTGCTTAGCAACACATGGTAACCTTTGAGAGAGTTGCTTCACTGTGGGGACTGAGAAAGCACATCCTTGTCTTTAACCATTAGTGGCTCTGAATGGGGAAAACCTGGATACTGACTTGGATTTGATACTGACTTGGATTTGAGTATATTCAGAAGACCCTGGAGAGCCCTGAGGTGGAAAAAAAAAATCATAGAATCATGGTTTCTTCAAGATTGTACAGGTGTGAAGAAAAAGATGCTCAGGCACAAAATACATCACCCCATCAGCAGCGAGTAACTCAGCACAGATTCTCATGTAATCCTGTCAGCATCATTTATTTTTGGTTGGGATGACTCTTTTTTTGTCATTGTTRTTAATTCAGCACAAGTAACACAGACTTATTTTCTCAGGTATGGCTTAAAGGTGGATATTTGGGCTGCAGGTGTGATCACTTACATCCTGTTATGTGGATTTCCACCTTTTCGCAGGTGAGTGTCAAAGGGAAAACCAGCAAAAGCAATCAAGTTCGTTCAGAGCAAGTCTGACCTTCCTCCCTGAAGGAGGCATCCTTGGGGGAGGAAAAAAGGTGGATCAGATTGATGTGTTCTCCTCACAGATTTGTTMTTTTCTTTGCGTGGTTTTCACTTGTCCCTCATTTTAGGTTTTGAGATAAATTTTTAAAAATATTTTTTCCTACGGGGGCAGGTGTTTTAGTGCCATGGTGGGGGTGCGAGGGCAGAGCCGCTTTTCCTTTTGTCTCCATGCGGATCCCGGCTCCGCCATCCGCGGGCCCGCGCTGCCCTCTGCCGCCGGCGCTGGGACACGGCAGCGGCAAAGCAGGAGAGGGGAAAATGCGCTCATCCCGCCTTTTTAACCTTGTTCGTCCTTTTGGGAAGTGCCAAACGAGCCGTGGGCTTTTTCTACTGCAAATCAAATGGGCGCTTTTTCTTGTTTTTTTTTTTTTTTTTTTGACAGAGAATGAGAAGGAGTTGGCACATTTTTACAGGGAATTCTGCTCTTAACATCTAGATTACTAATGCAGGGCCTGTTTGTTAATTTTTACAGCAAAATACTTAACAAAATAGGTTTAACTAAAACATCTCACTGAACAAAAATATCTTGCAAACAATACATTTTATATATATTTTTATATACATATTTATTTATTTTATATATATTTATTTTATATATATATTGTTGATGGAAAAAATATTAGTTCACGTTTTTTGGGTTTCTCGTGTTGTTATTTCACATTTAAAGCTGAAAATGTGTTTTGATAGATACATTGTGCAAGAAGCTGTATTCTTTGCTTAGAGTTTTGAGGGAGGGCACAGAGAATGTCCATATCATGCTAGTAGAACCAGGCCATAAGTGAGATTAATAAATGTGTGTTAACTATGCAGCCCCTATTCCAGTGGGAAAGTTACCTCAATGTACTGTCTCAGAAAAGCTATCACTGCATAAACTTGCAAATTATGCATTTCTAGTAGTTATTAACATAATTTCTGTTCCATCCCTAAAYCAAGTTAAAATTCCCATGACAAATTGGCTTTTTCTCTCATAATGTTTTTTGTTACTGCTGTTTTACAGTGAAAACAACCTTCAGGAAGACCTCTTTGATCAGATACTTGTGGGGAAGCTGGAATTTCCCTCTCCCTACTGGGATAACATCACTGATTCAGCAAAGGTACTGTTCTTTTTTCCCACCTGAAACAACATTTCTAAGAAGGCCCTGTGCAGCCTGTGCTCAGCTGGGAAGGCAGCCTGGAAGATGCAGAGCAGCCCAGTGCCCCAGCTGTGCCTTTTCAGTTGGTTTGGCTGAGCAGTGCTTGATGAAAGCTCAGGTGTTTCAGGCTGCCATGAGCAAGGGAAGCAGAATGCCAGCTGCATTCAGGGAATGTCACACSGTGCCCAGCTCACTTCATGATGCACTTTACAGCAGGTTCAGTGCTGCAGCTGCAAAATAAATGTGTCCCTGAATTTTTCCCCCTTGTTACTCTTCAAAAAAGAAAAATTATTGCTCTGTGGATTGGTTGCAGTAGGCATTTTTTCCTGTTTTTACTTGAGGCATTTATTAGAGCTTTTCAAGAGGTGCAGCCATGGCTAATTGCCACTGCCAGCAGTTCTTCTGTGATCATTGCAGTTTTGTTTAAATTGATTGTGTCTGTAGGACAAAGATTCAAGTTGTAAGCCCCACTTCTCAGGCTAATTCACTAAAGTGCTCTGAATAATATCTGAGGACTTGGTAACAAGTGCAGGTGGTTTTTTTATCTGGCCAATAAGAAGTTGAATTTTTTTCTGCATTTTTTMTGCATTTCCCAATGGGTGTTTATCCATTTACCAACATTTCCCAAGTCCAAGTCATCTCACACRTTTCCAGACATGCATTCTGAACAAAGTCCTCAATCTTGGTATTCAAGGTGATGTCTCACTTCAAACTTCCACAGACTAAAGAACTTGGCTGGCTGGGAAAGCTCTCAGGTGTATTGTTATCATCTGCTTGAAGAAACCATTTCCCAAAACTGAAGAAATGGACACTGCCCTTGAAATAATCTTGATAAAAATATGAAGACTGATAATTTGGAGGCTATAAAAGGTTTTTTGAGGGAGGGACTTGGCTCAATGTCTTTTATTCTCCTGCAGCAACACAGAAGAGAACAGTTTCAATAATTTCATCAGTTTCTTGACTTTCAGGTGCAGATTCTTGTCTCTGATTTGTGTTTTTTTATGTAATGATACCGAGTGCATGTGCACTSCCCAGAGAGGATCTCATCTCTCCCAGGTTTGTTTTTGTTCTGGTCATGTGCATGAATATATAGAGAACAAAGTGGAACATTATAGCTGATTTTTTAAACATTTCTTTTTCATTTGTTTTCAATAGACTCAGTGAAACATGAGTACAGTGWAGAAGCTGATAGCAAACACTCTGCCTTGCAGACTCTTAATCCTAAAGGGCAAATTTAGGTTCCACTWAAGTCACACTGGTATCACTGCTTCTGGTATCAGCTGGGGTTAATTTTTTCCATCCAGGTATCAAGAACATTGYACTGAGAAGAACTTGGTGCAACATTATTTTCAGTTTTAATATCCTTTCCCATGCCCTTCAAACTCCTCTTTTTTTTCTTTTTCCATGAAGGAGTTAATCAGCCTGATGCTACATGTGAATGCTGAAGCCCGGTACACAGCAGCACAGATCCTAAGCCATCCCTGGGTGTCAGTGAGTGAATCACATTTCACTTGTCTCTATTTTGACATTAAACCTGTAAATCTAACCATTAACCTGTAGTGTTCAGAAGCAGCAGTACAATTAGCAAATATAACACCTAATTTACCACAGACACTAAGCTGATGCCTGGCAGGTCCTTCATCTTCTCAGGCAGCAGCAAAGGGGAACACCAGAGTGCATTGCTTATTGATTTAAAATCAATTAATTATTAATAAGTACTAGGTTTACATGGAGACAGTCAATGGTTGTTTTCAGACACGTTCTAAAAGAGGGACTGAATACAATCTGTGGAGTTCCCTGACACAAGAGAAAACAACTATTAACAAGTGTATCAATGGATAACAGCTCCTCTCAAGCGTATTTAAGATTCTTGATAACACCTCCAGACTTAGGACATGATGGGCCATTTAAAGTGGTGATTTGAAAGAAATCCAAGTGAAAAATATGCTTTTCCTTTTTAAGATTATTTCAAGTATGTTATTTTTAACTTGCTCGAATCAAACCTGCAGCTTATAATTGTGGGACAAATGAATGCACTGAAGTGTCACATGTCATTTTAAGAAATAGAAGTTCATTCATAAAACAGTGAGTGATTGCTCTGTTCCTTTCCTCTGGAATTGTCACTCCTGTAGCAGAGTGTGTTCACTTTTGGACTGCCCGTCTAAATATTCACTATTCATTAAAAAGCAGAAAATACCTGATGATAAACAACTTTTTGGTCTTTCCCTAACTTGAATATTATGTTCTTTCTTATGCAGGATGATGCTTCCCAGGAGAATAATATGCAAGCTGAAGTAACAGGTAAACTGAAGCAGCACTTTAATAACACCCTACCCAAGCAAAATAACACATCTGCTGGGGTTTCTGTCATCATGGTAAGAGACATGAACATTTCTATACATTGATAGTATAATCTGCATATTTTCCTGGCAGTGCTCTATAAGCCCGTGTGGTGCAAGAATAGCAAACCCAAAACTAGAAGATTCTCTAATTCTAGCTTTTATTGATGTTTAATGTGGATTGTCTCATCATTGCTTGAGAGCAACCAAGTCTATCACAGTGTGCTGCCCAAGAGATAAAAATGAGCTTTCAAACAGAAACATGTGAACACTAAGTAGGTGTATGTTAAAATGAAGCTTATTAACAACTTGAAATCTTTCATTATAAAAACAGAGAGTTTTTCTATCTTACTGCCCACCTAGTTAAGCAGGGTCTACCTCTGTGCCTGACSAAGTATTGCTTCATCTTGAGCATAGTGTTGTTCAACACTGCCTGTGCCAGGAAACCAGGCTCCATTCCAGAAACTTCCTTTCTTCCTGATCTACCAGGGCCCATCCTTGTCTGATGCAAGGATGGACACTGCACACAAAATGTATCTTCAGTAATTTAAAGAAAGTAAAACGATCCATGGTAACATAACAGGGACTTCCACCCTCACCCTCCCATTAGTATTAATTATTTTCAAAGGCCAGACCACTTATATTAACAAGAATAATTGTTTTAATCATCTGAGAACCAGTAAATTTAAATAAAATGTTTCTGCCTATATCTCTGTCTTTGCAAATACATTTATGTGAGTTAAATAGGCAAACAATTTAAATGTAGGAAAAGGGATAACATAAAAATAAGTCAGGAAATGGATTTCAGGTTCATGYTCTTGTCTACATTTCATTTGACAGTTTGACTTGACAGTTTGAGAGGGACTTCAGAGCTTCATTCTTTATACTGTTGAGACTATGGATAAGCCTGAAGCTGAAAACTGGTATAAAATGCACTATATGTAATAAGAGCAATTTTAATTCTAACTCTCAGCCCCTCTCCAACTTGCATGCCACTTAAGCCTGTCTCAGATCTCTGCCACAGCRTAGCTTTGGCTTCCTATTGGTGTGAGTTTTTTCTGTTAGCTACTGACACTCCTTCAGCCAGGAAAGTTCACCTCATTTTACCTTTTCCTGCTTTATTTCCTTCTAACAGGTATGGAAGGATGTAAATGCATAATTATTAATTGCTGAATGCAGCTCCCAGTTAATGCTGAAAGGAAAAGTAAAATCYTGCTAAAAACACTGTGATCTAATGAGGATTAAGCCCCCAATTTGTTATTCTTGCCCTGGTTTACCTTGAGCATTGAAATTTAGTTACCTTTGTGTTCAGAAGTTCTTCACTTGCTCCAGCACTCATTGCTTACCAACATTCAGCTTCAGACAAGCACACTTTGTAACTCTCACTGTGTATTGCAGTGCATTGCTCTCTCAGTCCACCTGCACATTCACTGGAGCCCCTTTAGCATCACCTCATTCCAACACTGTCACCTGGCCCATGCAGATAATACCATCCTGTGGCAGATAAGTAAAACTGCACATCCCCAGTTCAGTGTCCTTGCACAGGAGGCTCCTGCTGCCCCCAAAAGCATGTTGCTCTTAATTCATTACTGATTTTTTTTTTTTTGGTCAATTAAGAAATGTTCTGTAAATCTTAATTTGTTGCAATTGTGTTAGTTCTGCTTAAAGTAAGTCTAGTTTCTGTCCCTTGCTTTCTTCCTTTTTTCCTCCTTTCCCAATGCCTGCATTGCTTTCCTCTGAGTAGGTCCAAGGCAATGGTACGTACTAACGGCGATGCTTTGTTCTGCTGCACAAAAAGTACATGGTCTCCATTTGTAACAAGAAAGGAGAAATAACTAAGCCAGTCTGAAGTGGAAAAAGCTGTACAGCCACACCAAACCAGCAATGGAATACCTTTTAAACACTTAGGAAAAAATAGTTCTGTCTTGAGTGAGGCATATCTGAAATAGGCTAAGCAAACACTAATACAACAATTTTTTACTTCCTCAGACATGTCTTGGTTTATTCTCCTGGCAGTCACTTTCTGCATGTCTATATCCATCTTGTATCTAAAAACAGCTAGAAAAAGATGAGAACCGTTTGAAGACAGAAGCAAAGAACTAAACATTGTTTCTATTTAAAATTGACACTTTTAGAGACAGACAAGTGATAATCAGTCCCAGATAAATAAAAAACATTCTTGCTTAGCAACAGTAAAATTGAAAAGAAAACCCTAAACTCCATTACATAGAACTGTACTGCTGCTATGAGGACAGCACAGGAGAAAATCACTGTCAGCATGAACTGAAAGCATGTCCTTCCCCTTTTAAATAACTTTACCTGCCACTGAAATAGCAGAAACCCCTATTTACAACCTTTTCCAGCAAGAAAAAAGGCAATGCAATGGTGCCTTGATAATGATAACACTCCTTTAGACCATCAGTAATCCCAAAAGCTCAGACCCAATTCAGCTGCTCCTTTCCTTGCATGTTCCCTTTGTCATGTTGATTGTCAGTAGCAGAAACTCAGTTGTGGACTATGGAATTTTCTCCTTTTACCTCTCTATGTGGGGAGGCTGTTGATGTAACTTGAGTTTAAAAAAACCCTACAAAACAACAACAAAAAAGAGGGTAAGTACCTTGTATCTGCTGTCCTTGATGACTTTGATACAATAAACACATCTGAAAAAAATGAACCCTACTAAATTTGACTTGTCTCAGAAAATTATTTCAGTATTAAATACTTCAGTGAATAGTGTATTAGTCAAACCAAACTAAAAACACATACATTTTCACATTAGTAAAGTAAGTCCAATCAAAAGACTAAATTTTTTGAGGAAAAGGCAAAATACCTGAGCTTTACAATTAGCACATATCTTTGAGGGCATGGAAATTGTTGTCTTCAGCAGATGTACCACATGCTCCAGATAATTGACCTATTCACTACAGGTTTCATTCAAACCTGTTGCTCCCTTTTCCTGTAAACTCATTTTTAAGTACAGAATTCAGAAATTATGCCTTTTTGCAACCATGAGAGGTCCTTTTCCTACTCTCACCACTAAGCAGAAAAGCAGGCCCTTTTCTTGAAAAAAGAAAAAAAAAAGTTCCATCACCTTCTCCAGGGGCTCCCCTTCTGTACTGTGTGGTTTGTTACAGGAATTGTAGCACTGAGTTCTCAGTAAGCATCACCTGCTTCCTTGTGCCTGCAAAAACCCAGGTACATAAATTTTGCTAATAGTTACTATGACAAATTCCTTCTCTATCACAACCACTCGTGCCATCTTTTTTTCCACATCAGACTTGCAAGACAAAAATTTTAAACCTGCAAAGTCATGGCAAGCATCCATCTGGAAGAGACRTTTTCCTTACATTTCCTAAATTCAGCATCACAAAAATTATACAATTCTTTATGTTAAAGATTTCTAATGTTATTTCTCCTTTTTTATCCTGGCTGTATTGCATGCAGTTTATGTCTCGTAGATTGTTTTAACCCTTAAGACAGGGCTGTATTTAAGTGTTGTTTCATGTTTTGCCTTGGGTTTGTTTTGTTTGTTTGTAGAACACAGCTCTAGATAAAGAGAGCCAGATTTTCTGCAGCAAGCGCTGTCAGGACTCTGGTAGAGCTGGAATGGAGAAAATTTCTGCAATTGCTGCTGCAGCTGCTGATCCTCGTGTGGCTGGGTCCGAGCCCCTCCTCCCCGCTGCTCCTGAGCCACTCCGGTCCCCCATGCTGCCTTCTCCCGAGCTTGCTGGGGATCAGCCTGGTGCGTAGGACTGGGGAGAACAAATCCAACTGAAGCTCCCCACACTCTGGCCACAGTTTTCTKCATTTCCCATGACTGTTTTCAGTTTGTGAGCACCTCTCATAGCAAGCCCCAGCCAGGTCTGATCCTCTGTCTCGCAGGGGGTGAACGAACCACATCTTGGCAAGAGCTGTTGGGGAAAGACTCCAGGAATGTTAGGTGGTTTTTTAAGTTCTCTGTGTCAATAATTAACTCCATTTCACACAGCCTTGGGCTCTAGACAGACTAACTTATGGTGTAGCTAACCATATTTTTATATGAGCAGTGAGGTGGGGAACAGTTACCTGGCCTCACATTCACCAGCAGGCCCTGTTCTGTTCTTCTGATGGGAATTTTCAGAAAAGTGAGAGAGGCAGACAAGGGAAGAAAATTTCTATTTGCCTTCTATTCCAATGCCTCCATTTTTAGCCAAGTTTCTACTAAACTTGAAGAGGCAAATTTTCACAAAGAATTTTTTAGYGGACTAACTGTAAAATATCATGAGACAAACATTTGAAGATAGAGAGGGAAGGATGGTTGTTTTCCATCAAGTTTGTTATCTGACTTGCAGGCAGGGTAGTGTTTAGATAATATGAATTTAAATAAAGTAACTTGGGATGTAAACACGAGCAGTGGACATTTATTTGTTATGAAGACTGGAGTGAAGGAAGCCTTTTTGCTTTGCCATTTTCTATCCTAACCACAAGTGTCCCATCCACACCTTTCTCCAGGGTCAGACTACCTGTTAGATAAAAAAAAAAATAAATAAAATTACTTTGGGCCTGTGAAGGGAAAGCCTGCTGCATGTTATCCAAACTATGATGAGCTGAGCAGCTCCTAMTTCTAGGACATACTGATAGAGGAGCTGCCATCAATAGCCATCAGAGGTTTGTCAGTGCTATCCCCCATTCACCTGGTGCAGGCACTGGAAATCAGGATTGGGAAGCAGCTCTCCTTAATCTGCAGTCACAAAATAGATGAGGTTTTCTCTATACCATAATGCTTAGTTCAATAGAGTATGTATTCAGCTTAATCCTTTTCCTTTGCTCGTTCTTATGAATTGGTCATAGTTCATTTTTTCTCTTAGCTATACTTTCTACTAGAATTGTAAAAGAAAGACCTGCAATAAACTTTCTTCATTAAAAAAAAACAGAACACAAAGTCATTCCTTTCTTTGAGAGCTCAGTTGTTTTGTCAGTGACACTTGTCTTATTCTCTCTGGAGAGACTGAACAATTAGATGCCTACCAAAACAATTTAATAGAATTAATTTGAGGGATTCCCATAAACTTCATTATTTTAAAGTTCATTGCTTCCTATGAAAGCCATGATTAAACATGGTTGTTTTACCTTTTGAAGAGCACTTAAAGATCAGAAAGTGCTAAATGATAACTTAAGGCCATGGCAGCTGAAAGATGTGCAACATCTTGGCAAGAAAACGGTATTAAAGGTAGGAAAACATGGCATGTCTTAAACGATAATGAARAGGTTGGGCTACAACCAATGCTTGCTAATTAACTTCGTTGTGGGTTCCCTGGAGTAAGTTCAGTATACTTGAAGARTATGGGAATAGCTTTACTGTAAAATAATTTGGTTTTTGGTACAGTGCAAAAARATGAAGCTATCACTCCAACCTTAATCAGAAGAGAAACTGCTGATTCAGATTCTGGTGAGAGTCTGTAGCTGGCTGCCTGTGTGGTTTGTGATTTCTGCAACAAGTCTCAGACTCAGCCTAAGAAAGGATGTGGAATTTCAGATGGAGCAGGCTAACCAGGCCCCCCAGCAAAGACAGGGAGCCTCCAAAAGAGCAGAACAGAGAGATCAGCAGAGAGGGAGCAACAAGCAAATAATGAATGCTTGGTTAAATTCTGTTTTTTCTAAGAGGATGGATTCAGCTATGAAGGAAAAAACTACCATGGATTGGCAAGGATTTCCAACTAGTTGTATTGCAGAAATAATTATGCATCTGTAACAGAAGGGATCATCACTTGTCTGGGCAACAGCTGCCATTTCTAAACTACTACCTTGTCTCATGGAAGAAGAAAGTAAAGATGGAATTCATGTCCCTAACTTCATGACTGATCAACATCTAAACAGTCTTAGACAAGTATTTTGATTCACAGTGCAGAGACAGGTTCCAAAATGCCTATTTAAAAATAGTGATGGAAAATACAATCATATGGCCAACAATCAGATAAAAACAGGATAGCTGGGAAAGTCCCCAACTCTTTGTGTAACCTTAGCAACATTATAGCACTACTCCATGCCTTAAAATACTTCCACATAAGTTCAGTTTGTGCATAGGTGCAGGAGATACCACACTTTAACATAAAAATAAAATAAAGAAGCGTTGCTTAACACTAAAACACATAATGAAGGTCCCTAAGTATCACATTTGGTTTCTTACCTGCTGCACTTTCATTTAGTCCTTCTCTTGTAGAACCACCAGTTGCTGCTGGAAGAAGACAAAAATAGTTCTGGTTCACAATTTTTTTCCTGTTATATAGGGAAAGAAACTATTATAGAAATTGAAAACAAGTTACACATTTTTTAGAAAGAACTGTTACAAACACTCCATAGTGACAGCTCTACTGCTACCACGCCTACATTTAAAAAAAAATTATTAAAAAATCTTTTTTAAAATCCTAATATTTCTAGGTCCTTTGAAAGTGAGTAGTTGTTCACAAAAGTCCAATGAGCCATTCCTGCAGTTCTAGATTTGAAGTCCCAGGACTGAATCCTCTCCTGCCATAAATCAGCCCAACACTACATCCACTGATTGATTCCCATCAATATTTACCCTTGCAGACAATTACCCCCTTCTGGAACAAAAAAAAAAAATTAAAATAATTCTCAAAATAGATTAATGAAGATGCTGTTTTATGGTGTTAGTTTTATCAAGTATTGACTCAATTCTTAGTAGCTAATTGTCAAGAATATTTACACAGGTCAGTAAATCCCATTTAACACTGGTTTCCACATCTTTCTTCCTCCCAGTAGTCACTGGTCTAATTATWATAGCTTGATAGCTATACTGATACTGATTCCTTCACTTTTACATAAATATATGTATTTATCTRTCAATCATCTTTGGCTTTATCAGTTTTTAAATGAGAAACTGTATTTTGTATTTACTCATTCTTTCTTTCAAGCTATATCCAAACAGCAATTGGAAAGCAGCAGAAAAGCACAAAACTAGCAACCAACCCAAAATGCTTGTTAAGTAAAACTGATGACAATAAAGACAAGCAAATGAAACCCTGCTACTTGCAGTCAGCTTTAATGTCCAAAGCACAGMAGTAGGTATTTAGTTGAGCTTTTCTGTCAGGGAAATTCACTCTAGCAGGATTTTTGTTTTCTTTTTAACTAAATTTGCATTATGAAAAAAAAACTCCAGGGCAGGGAGTGGTAGGTGCCAAGCAGCCATGCAACTATCCACTAGGAAGGTGTTGCTTCTTTTCTTGTTTTTGTGGTTTTTTTGGGATTTTTTTCAAAGAGATTTTGACTTTTAAGTGCCTTTGTCTCCTTTGGAAACAGGAAGCCATGAGTGTGAATCATGCAAAGTGCAGGTTTCAAAGAAGTACTAAAACCTGTTCCCTCCTCCCCAGAATAATAGGTGAGATAATTGCCAATTAACAGGAAAAATAGATGTTTAGAGCATTTAAATGCTGACTGTTTAAACACTGCTTGAAGTACACTACTTGTTTTGTTTCAAATGGTCAGGTTTTGGTTTTTGTAGCTACAGAGGCTTGAAAAAAGCATCCCTTGCACCCAGAATAAGCAAGGCAAAATGGGAGAGCAAGGTACAAAGTAATTTCTGTTACTGGACATTGCTATTGCTGATAGCACCAAAGTCACCACACAACCAGACTGAGTTGTGCCTACAACATTTTGCAGCTCAGAGCTCACACAGTAGCAAGAAAAAATACCAGAATAACTTGAAGAAAAAAAAATAAAATAATAAATTATTATTTCTCAAATGTTGTCCATTTAGCAAACAGCAAGTACCACATTTTGGGAACCCCTTTTTGTCTATTCCCACACAATGCAACATCATTTCCAAAGCACCACAATGTCTGATCTAGGGGCAAAGTTGTGTGTAATTTCAGATTTTGCTAAATACACACATCTCTTTGGTTTCAAGACTACGCTTTCCACTATTACTTCAATTAATTTCCAAAAAAAAATGTAGCGGTAGTTCCTACAATGTATAAATAGTTGTGAATTTTTTTACATTCCTTTTCTAACAATATGCTTCTCAATAATAAGTCTCAACTGAAAGTACATGTACAAGTTAGAATTTATTCTTTCAAACTTTGTATGTTTTAATCTTTTTTTTACTTCATGACAATGGTTGTATTTGAATTGAGGAGCTTTAGGTCAAACATAGTTGAATTTCAGTACATATAAACAAAATTTAAAACCATTTCTTACCTTTTTTTTTCCCAGAGCTTTTAAAGAGCGGCTTTAAATTGTGATGCATCATTAACTGCATTAGTTTACTGAAGATCTTATGTTGGTTCTGCATAAAAATAAACTATTTTGGATTTCATCTAATGATGTATCATATGGTAAATCCACGCAAGTGACTCATTTCAAGTGTTACACAAACATCCTAACCCTGTATGGGAGAGGTCTCACTGCTTTAGAGCAGCACTCTCAGAATGGCCCATCTCTGGTTCTAACGAGGATAAACCCAGTTTCTCAAAAGCACTAAAGTGATTGTTATTCCCCTTGAATTATTCTGGGAGAAAGAAAAAAGAAGTATGCCATATATACCACAAGCACACTGAAATCTCTATGAATATGAAATTTARGACATAGAGTGGAAAAACTACAATCTAGATAGTCACCTTATCTAAGTCATTCTTATTCAATACAACTAACAACAATCATGTCCTGACTAAAGCTGCAATAAAATTCACTTCCCATTACCTTGGTATCAGAGTAGCTCTTTGGGATGTTTCACAGGAACAAAGTGCTGCAGAAGTGCTGAAGAAGTGAGGGACTGCCAAGAGGGTGTCAGGGCAAGAAACAGTAACAGATTCATACACAGCTTGCTTTCAGGTGTAGACAGCACAACACAGCCAAGAACTGCAGAAATATTCTCAATTCTGAGCATTCATTTACCTCTGCCTGCAGTAGCACGACAGCACAAACCTCCTTCAGAGAAACGCCCACTCTGACCACCCCATCTTCTCTTGCCAGATCCTACAGCATTTCCATCAGCAATTTACTGATAGAAAATAAAAGAAATTTCAAGCTACATTTGCCAAGTACTGCACATCCCAACCAAGCAGCACTGCTGCAGAGCACTTCCCATGACCACAGCTGGCAGCAGCTCTGTTTGAACTCACCAGGGCAAAAGAAAGGCCAGACTGTCACATAAAAAATGTTCTGCATAGACGCATTGGGGAAGAGAGGTCTGTCCCTCTCTCGAGGAACATTCTGCCAACACCAGCCAAATAAGGCCCAGCTGCTGGCAGCTTTCAGGTGRTCCATGTGACACAGGTGCTGCCCTGAAGAGAGTAACAACTACCTGAGTAGCTGGAAACTTAGCCCTGTTTTCCATCTCATCACAAATATCATGAGGTGGGTCTACTTCAGCCAAAGCTGAGATCCCAAGTGCACACCTGGGCGCCAGGGTGGTGTCCAAGGTATTTGGGTTCACCTGTGGAAGGAGGGGATGTCCTACTCACCAGAGAAGTCCAGAACAGAAGTGTCTTCGCAGGCCTGCTCACAGAGGAGAAGATGAAGGTGTTCTTTCCCACAGAAAGGCTGCAGCACTCCAAAGGCAAAACACCACACTGCAGCAGCTGCTGCTTCCCAAGGAGGGTTAGGTGCAACTCAGGACAGCACACACAGGTACAGCTGTGCTTCCAGTTTGGGAAAGCATTTCCTGATCCAGTAGAGCCCTTTCTAAAACAAGCAACCTACGAAATCCCCCGTGAAATATTTTGGCTCCAAGATCAGAAGCTTTTATTTCTATCAATAAGTAAGTGTTTCCTCATAAAGAGAAGACTTTCAGGATTTCCATTTGGCAAAATACACCTTTTTCTTGTTTGTTTTCCCTCCACCCAGTCTAGGAAAAAACACCCCGGGCTTGAGACAAACTCAAATTTAAGTTCAAGACCATTCCAATTTCCCCTCAAACTCTGCTGATACAAGGCTGTGAATGTTGTTGAACTTCAGGAAATGTGAGATACAAGTTTTGCATAACAAATGTTCAGTACACAGAGCTCAGTACACCAGGCACTTCCCACAGACACGACCCACTACAGCCTTTGCTTAATCCCATCATCCTTGTGCTACACAAAACATGAAAATGTAACTACTGATACACCACAACCACCCCGGTATGAAAATGCAGAAACACAGAAAACACCATTTCATACACACCAAAAGTACATTAAATAAACCAGCCACAGCACCCCTTTCCTCTGTTAGGAACATACCCTGAATCACAAGAACCCAGTACTCCACTGAAGGTCTCAATTACAAATGTAATTTTATTTAATTTATTCACTCAAACTGAATTTTCTCATTCCAAATCTTTACTGAAAGAGAGAGTAGTTAAATGCTTAGAAAAACCAAGAACTGCTCTAGTAGGCAGCTAGAGAAATGTATGTGTCAATACAGATATGGAATGTAAATTTCAACTTAGAGATCACAACATACAAAGGAGATTTTATGCAATACAGACTTACAAAACAATAACAGTTCTTTTCACAAATATTTTCACAGAGTTCTGCACAGCAATCTTGTAGAAAAGTAGATTTGCGCAACACCAAAATAACTTATTGTTCCTTAGTATAAATTATCTTTTATTTCCTAAAAGAAAGAGGTAATTTAATATGACCAGGCAGGATCAGACTGGATTTGGTGGTAGCAAAATACGAAAGACATTGTTGCTATAGGCAGAAAAGGAATATGACATGTGCTACAGTATTGTAGGGGCACATTCTGACAAAAAAGAAAGAAAAAGTGGCCTACAAATCTTGTGCTTCTGCTGCTGTATTGGGGCTGTGCACCAGCAAGCTCCTGCTGCCTCCCTGCTCTCACAGTCAACCAGCAGCAGCAATGTGCTTGGAACTTGCCCCTGCTAAAAAACACCTGCCTCTGTGGGCTTCTGGTTTGAAGCCTTAAAATGAGCCTTTCTGATTTGGAGGAACAATCCACATTTTGGTGTGCTTTGAAGGAGATGCCAGGTAGAAACTAAAAAGGATTCACACTTGATGTAACACAAACTCCGTTGCTGATTTCTCTCGTAACTGCACTAAACATACAACTAAAAAAGAACTAATTGTCTAGGCCTAGAAACATGCTTGAAGAGAAACATTGATGGAAATGATTTGCAAAGTTTAAAATTACATTAACCATAATTTAAATATTACCCCTTGATTCCCAGAAACTCAGTGCTGATGTAGTACAATCATTTAGAAAAGTATGAGACAAAGTGTGGTACAGATAGATAGCACAGATCAAAAATTCCCCCAATACCATAATTAATTTCCGTTATGTTAAAATCATATTTTCCTCAAGGGTATAGATAAAGCTTCAGATGGAACATTTGTTTCTTCATAATATAGCTAGAATGTGAGTTTTAACCATGTTTACTTTAGGTTTTGTTTACATACAGGGATCAAAATAGACTTCTCATTGTGACTAAAAATATAGATTTTTTTTAACTACAGAACCCAGCAGCTGGTTTTCTGCTTCTTTGCCCTTCCCCCAAAAAAGTCAAGCGAGGTCTACAAAAATAGCAATTAACTTTAAAAAATAGGTTGCTTCTCCCAGCAAATTTAAGTTACATTCAGATGTAATAGAAGTATTTATAAGGAGCCATGTGGCGGCTCGACCCCGAGGGAGGCAGTGCTGTGTGCAGCTCCCCCCTGGCCACAGCTGCTCCTGTCAGTGCTTGTCCCGGCCTCTGGGAAGGTCAGTACCTGGTTTGGTACTCGTGGTGCCAGCGATTGAAATCATTGTAAAAAACCACGATGCTCCCGGATGCCATTCCAGTCATTATACACCTGAGGGAAGCAGATTCACCGGTCAGAAAACACACAATGCACGTGCGGTCAACCTAAAGCTACACCCGAAAGCTGGACAACAGAACTGCTCAGCAGCATTCCTGTCCTGCAAGGCCACTTGGCATTCCTCAGGATTACTTCTTGGCTGGTTTTTGGGGGGGTATTGGAGAGGGTATGAAGCCCTGGTGTAGCAGCAAAGGGAAGGAAGGCCAGGAGGAGCGTTCATTTCAGTTTCAACTCCCCCCACTTGAGCACATCTGCATGAAGGAATTGGGTGTGGGCACAAGCCTTCAGTTGGAAATACTAAAACTGAAGTCTTTGATTGTTTTGGAAGCTCCTGAAAGCAATCCCTGGGCTTTCCAACTGAGACACTCTTTCTTTCTGAATTCCTTACCCTTGGCCTGCTACTGGAGATCATTTAGATGTGCTTGAAAAGCCATGAGCCTGACACAGTACACAATCAGTATCTGGATCATTTTCTCTACAGTCTCATTAAAGTATTACAAAAATCAGAACTATAAGGATGTACAAAATCCTGGCATTTTGGGGGAATAAAGCCTCAGAATTAAAAAATTCAGAGTAAAAGGCTGCAAATCTTTTCTTCAAAACAAAGATTAAGTATGACATCATCAAAACATTGCATTTTGGTAGCTATTTCATGCCAACAGTACAATTTTGATTGTTTTTTTATTACATTAAAATGTCTTTTAAATAACTCTGAGTAATTACCTGTAATTAATCAGTAATTACTCAGTAAAATACTCTGAGTAAATATCTTCCTTGTATTCCAACCCACAGTGCATAGGTTCTTAACTTGAGGCCATGGATAAATTTCTCTATGTCCATATTTAAATATCAGTTCATTAACATGTCATTAGTTAAAGATTCTCTAAATGCAAAATTTACAAGGTCTAAAATTCAACAGTTTTTGATTACATTTAACAATGTAATACATTGAACAGCAAGGGCTTCTTTTTAATGGAAAACCACTTTATCCAAAATGCCAATAATTATGCTTCTCAAGAAGCTGTTCAGTGTTTCATTGAAGTTCACAGGTTTTACTGGTTTGGATTTTTTAAAGTTCATTTTGTGTAAATTTTAGAAACACAGATAAAAATTTTAAAACCCTTCAGTATGGATTTCAGTAAGTGGAAGGCTAAGAGCCTCAGCAACATGCTTTACTGCATAATGTAGACATCTAAAAGGGATTTAGGAGACAAATCTGCTTGAAAAGCACACAGAGACATCATTTAGTAAATACATTACAGCAAATAAAATCCTAGCCTGAAAGCTAAAGGTGTACAAATGAAATGGGAAACATCCATCTTATAAACAAACAATGTTTTTGTGATAAAAGCACTGAAGTATTGTCAAGTACAGCTGCATTGGAAAGCGCAATGTGAAACTGCAGTAAAAATTTTAACTGGTCACCTTCAGCAAGATGATTGTTCAAAAAGGGTCATGCTGTAAGTGGATAAAATAACTGTTCTAGAACTGAGACTGACACTTTGCTTTGGCAAATATATGGATGTGTGGAGGAACCTTCTTGTGCACCTATTCCACCTGTTCTATTTTTAACACGAAAGTCTGGAATTAGGAATGTGATTCGTCTTGTAAGGGAAAGAAGAGAGATGAAAGCACACATGTAACCTTCCACCTCCATGTGACCCACACTGTACAGTGCTGCAAACCAATAACTCAGCCTATCTTGAAAGTCTGCCAAAGAAAGATTTCTTGGATCTCTCTTCACTCCCCAAAGAGCTGAAATCCTGAAAAAGATTATCTGCCCTAAATATAACATGTTAAAAAAAAAAACTTTTGCCAGCACAGAATTCTCAAGATAATCACCGGGATCTGTAACCCACACAAAATCACAATTAGAACAACAACAAAAATACAATTTAATTGTAAATATGTATTCCCCAATACTCTAGTCCAGACCAGACTTGGTCTCACCTTTGGTCATAGGACAGGGCCATGGATCGGATCCCAGCATCGCAGCCTGGGTAAGCAAAGAGCCGTTTGAGGTCCCACACCTGCCAGACCATKACAACCCCGTTGTCTCCACCTGTGAGCAGATACTGTCCATCCCGACTCAGCTGAATGGCCTGGGGGCAAAGCACAGGGAGATTTGTCAGATAAATGTCTGTGTGTCTCATTCTTCCCACTTTTCCTCTCAATAAAAGGTTTCATATTGATAGCTGAATGTCCAGGGAGACTTTGATGTCAACACGAGCTTTTGGGAAGCAACATTATTGTTATGTTATTTTACCCAGCAAGAGAATTAATGCTCTTATGCACAAATCTCCAATACACTAGATGTCACTAGTTAAGTCTCACCTGACCTGTGATTTATTCCATGTTCCAAAGATCCAATACGAGGTCAGCTAAAGAAATTTACTCTTCTAATTAGCCAGATTTACAAGATGCAGCAGCACTGGCATTAAAATATAGCACCTGACATTCCCYCAAGGGTCTTTAATACCAGCCTAGCAGAGGCTGAATGTTGACAGGAACTGAACTGTTATACGAATCACTAAAATTAATTTAGACCTGCACTTTTAGATGCCTGCACTGGATTAATAAAATAATGATCCACCTCTCTTAACAGAGACTGYGTTCTCTTTTATCATCCATCCTGAAACTGCCTCTGAAAAATTCAATGGCATATACCCTGTTTTGTACCACCATAGGGACAGATGGCAAATCTGTATTTGAAATCTTTATTTGGGAACCGGATCATGAAGAAAGATGGAATATCATTGGTTTTCAGAGTCAAGACTTCTTCAAACAGGATTCTTCAATCTATTTTAGTATTTTTTGTGTGYTATTGGGAAAAAATCAAGATACATACTGAATACCCAAAAAAATAATTTTCCTTCTTTACCTGAAGACTATACCAGATGATACTATCAGATATTAAATGGACAGGATTCAGGAGAAATCTTTCTTCAAAGAAAGATTTTCCCCAGTGTAAATAAGCCAAAATGTGTTTTAAGAGAACTGAACTTGAAATTTTATTAGAGAAAATGCATGACCCATCTAGCCCAAAGGTCTATCTCCAACAATGACAGCAGGAGATGCTGCCAGCCTGGTCAGCACACAGCCCTCGCCCCCCATGTACCACAGCACCCAAAATCACTGGATTAGGAAGATCAGAAAGTTCCTGTCCCCTCTAGTGTCTATTTATGGAAATGCTGCCCATGAATTTTCTTCATCTTTTTTTGAGCCTGCTTGTTGGGAAGGATGAAAGTTTGACAATAAAGTCTCACAGATATGTATGCTTGGCAGAAAGATTTTTGAATGTAGAATCTGAGAATGAAATATAGATGGAAGCAAGTTTTGATACAGAAAAGAACTGCTGAGCCAGTCTTACTGCATAACTAAGAAGGCAAAGGGTTTGTTAGTTAGAAGGGGTTTTTATGACTTAGAGCAAAGGATAAACCCAACTCAAACAAGAAGATATTTTTACCAAGCAGAAAGATAGCACAGGCAAACAAGCCTGCCGATGTTGCAAGTAGAAAAAAAAGTCTCAGAATGTTCCACTGCAAGAAAACTGTTCTAGCTAAAACTGTAACATATTAACTTTTAGTGATTGCAGAACAGTAACATGAATATGGTAATTACAGTAGTTATGATAGGCTATAGGTAAAAGTTAAGGTATAGATTGGTTCTTCCGTATTAAGATGCTCAGCAAAGAAAAGTATATAATGCAATGTAACCGAAATTAAATGGTCTCCAGGCCTGCCTGCAGCTGGAGCTGACAGCTGTAGGCACAGGCTATGTCACCCACGATCCTGGACTGCAGTAACATCTCAGATGTAATAAACTGCATTTTGAAGAGCTGCCTGGAGTCCCGCATCCCTCATTATGGCTCTTACACCTGTTGGTGCCTTCTGAGGTGGGCAAGAAATTGGCAGAAGTAATTACAGGTAATCACAGTATTACAGGTTTATTCCATGTTTGGAGATGATCCTACCAGTTTCAGTGAATACACCACATTCTCATGTTGTGGAGTTTCCTGAATAAGAGTTCTCCATTCATCTCAGGCATCGCCTTCATCATTCTGTAAACTTTCAGCATTCCCCACCTTAAAAAACATTGAATGAAGCTGGTTCCCAACACCAACCCTTGGAAGACTCCATGATTGACTTTTCTCACAGCATGTGAGCATTTTTTCCATATCGGTCTCAGTAATTACTACTACAGAAACCTTGAGGAGGATAAAAACTTCAACTGAAAGGAGGCTCCTGCCCTGCTGTTGTGAAGAAAAGAAATGTAAGCAGTAGAGGATTCCAGGCCCTGATTTTATAGCCTCATCCTCCAACTGTCCAGGAAAACTGAAAGGTCTGTAGCATTTTCCAAAGAAACAAAACCAGAAAGTTGAACGGATTCTGTCATGTGGAATGACATCAGCATGAGTCATCAGCAAGATCAAGACCCTTGAAACTACATATTGGACCATGATTAATAATGCCAAGTAAGCCCAAGCCTTTTCCTACGCTCTTTTCCTGTTTTCAGATGCCTCTTCTCCACTCTCTTTCTGATTTTTGCTCCCCAGCTTGACTTCTGTTTTTCCTTCTCTGCTCTCTGCTTTTGGATTTGTCCACAATACTCAGCACAGAAACAGCCTGTCCTCCGTTCTGCTCTTCTTTCTCATCTGCTTCTGTATCAGTTCTTCCCTTTCCTTGCACAGGATCATAACCATCACATTTCTTGCCATGTATCTTTTGTGCACCTCTTTGTGAGGGATGATTGGTTGCAGGGAAAAACTGCATCCATGGCCTACAGATGTTCAGTACAGAATGCAGATACTAAGCATTATCTACAAATGTATTTAACCTAAGATTTGTGAATCAGCTACATTTGGGCAGCCTTTCAATGCACTACACACCCTTCACATCAGGATTAATTTGTGATAAACTTCAGCTGGCCCGACTTCTCAAGAGAATGATGTAAGAATGGAGGATGTTCAGAGCAGTAGCTTATAAATTCCATAAACACACTCTCTACAAACAAATGGATTCTTTTTGACTAAAACATTGTCAAGGCAAGGACATTGCCTCAAGATAATAGTCTACAAGCAAAATTCCAGCTCAGAGATTTAAATTTAGGAAACAGTAGAAAGAACTAAAGACAGGATTTTGCAAACATCTCTCTACTGAAATCTGTAATTATTTTGGCATTTGCAGTCTCTGCTTATACAGGTTTGCAAATATGCAAAACTTTTTACATACCTCAGGGAAAAGCAGTTTRGGACTTTTCTTAACAGACAGAATTTACAGCACACGCACCACAAAAAATCAGTGAAACTAAAACACAAAGATGTTGCGTTCATGCAACACTGAAGTGTTTATACAGACTCCTGACAAGCCTAGAAACCAAAATATACAGTRTGTGTAAGATACTGCTTTGTGAGCAGCAGTAACTGAAGTCAGACATATTGCACATCTGTATTTTTTGTATTGCTGCACTCTATTACCGCGATGCCAAATACATCCTGTAAGAATTATACGATGTGCGACACTTAGATTAAGATAGAGCTTCTGTATTATGTTATAAATTTTGAGTGTTTACTGCAACAACTCCCAAGGAGTCAGAATGGATCACATTGCCGGAATTTTATTTGACACAATAACTTTAAAAGGAGCGTAATTGAAACACAAACAAATACTCTAAACAAAATGTAACACTGAGCAAAAAAGAAAAGATGATAAACCTATTCCAGCTGTGTTTTGAACTAAGATGACAAGACACACATATAAATTTAGACATAATAAAGCAGAACTTGTAGAGTTTTTCCAACCACAGCTAGGTATGGAAAACGGAACACTAACGAAGATTAGAATTGAGTACTCAGAGTTGAAGCTTCTTCCTCTCCCCCCCAAAAATAAATGTTCCAACCATTAATTGCTTCTATGATTGTTGCTATCAGAAATGTGCTAAGCATCTTGAAAGCAGAGGCACTTGAAAAGGAGCTTGAAAACTCTAAATTAGAGATTGTCTTAGAAGAGTAGAGTAAGAAAGGGGCAGAAAATAAACTGGTAAGACTGAAAATTATCTAGAACGAGCATGCACTGAGTGGATGATCACAAGATCTAACTAACCACAGAAGTATTAAAGAGATTATTCATCAGAAGCAAAAATCAATATGGGGTAGTTTTCTTCCCTATAACAATAGCAGCCTCCTAAGGGTATTTCCAAATTGCAGTGAAGACCGTGACAAATAATTATTTGCTACACTTATAAAATTCAGCTGATGAAAATCCATTAACCTTATGGTCATGGTTCACTTGAATTTTATACTTGAGGCTTTTACTGAAGAAATGCTATATTAAAAGGCAAATTAAAGCCATTAATCTTTAACTCTTCCACTACCTGCAACATGCAGTAGGTTTTGTGATCTTTTGATTAAATAAAGTACAAGCTTTGAACCCTTACTAATACCTATGCAATTTTACTAAGTCATTGGCTTGTCATGAAGACAAGATGTTGATTTATTTAATTTTTATTTTTTATAAATAAATTTCTCAGTCACTTGCCTATATATATATGGAGGGATGAAGGAATGAATGAAGGGATGAAGCAATGAATGGAAGAAAAAGGTGACCCTGTCAACATTTCAGTTTCATTATATGCCCTTCAAGATTTAACAAACGAAAGGATGCTTTTACTTCCAAATACTCCAGCTGGTATGGAAGGTGACATGAATCAATTTTACTGTTCTGCTTTTCCCCAGCGTAGTTTATCTGCAATTCTTCTAGGTATGAAACTGAAACAACCCTGCAACTAATCTTTCTCACAACATGAGATTCAGACTCTCAAATAATCCCCAAAGTGCACAATTTCAGCAATGTTCTAAAAGCTGCATTTCTGACTTGTATTTCCCTGGAAAGTCTCAAAACTTTGCACAAATCCCTTTTAACGTTTCAGGTTTTTGAAAGGCAGTGCTTTGTAAAAAGGCAGAGCTGACACTGTGACAGCCCTGGCTTACAGCAGCAGGAGTCTTGTGGGTACTTCCACATTTCAAAACAGACTCAGGAAAGGAAAATAAATTGGTTCCTCTGGGTGAAACAGCATACAGTCTTTGTTTAGGATAAAATAACTTTACCTCTCAGAACAAGCAGACTATTTAGAGTTAAAGGTATTCATTAAGATATCTAAACACTACATGGTAGATGTACTGTGATATGCCTAAGCTTCACTGAGCAATACAGTATTTAAAACAAAAACAGGTGGAAGGCATTGATTAGACCCTGAATTTCCCCAGAGGTTCTGAATTTTTTATGGTAGAGTTCTAGTGCAAGAATACAAGAAAGAAAATAAGAATGTTTATCCCAGTGTCACTATTGAAAACTGCTAGTTTTACCAATAACGTCCTAAAATACCGGCCCATAATGACACAGGAAAACTGAAGCTGTTATATTACAAATTCCACACTTATGACCTTTCTCCTTCCCTTTTCTATCCTCCCCAAGCAAAAGCCAATGAGGAGAGTTTGTCAGCACAGCCCACGGGTAGGTGCTATTCATTTTAAATGCCCCACTTTAATCATGCAGTTGCCACTCTCCTTCAGTGATGATGTAGTGCAGAAGCACTGGCAGAGACGCTGTAGGTTGTTTAAGCGTAAAGCTCAGCTTGGACCACTGGGACGGAAAGAAAACAAAACAAAACAAAATAAACCCCAAACCCCTCTACAAACATAATTCTGGCCCACAGAGAGCAGAACTTCARTTGCTTCCAGCAACATTCCTAAAGCTGTGGGTACTGACTGAAACACTACAGAAATTGTTTTAGCCGACAAGGGATTTCTAGATATTTTACAGATTTGCTGGTCTAGTGACAACATAATCACAACTGAAAGTGACAGATTATCAACATTATTAATGTAAAAAGAGAAAACACTGTGATATGGTCTTGCTTTATGGAAAGAACTCTGGGATGAAGGGTAGGCTGAAAATCTCAGAAGTGTTTGTACAAGGACGGCCAAAGGTACGATTTCAGTGAAATTGATGCAAAAATCTACATTAATTTGGAAAAAATGTCTGGGAACAGAAATATATACATTTTTACTTCACTTCCCCAGCCTCAAACCTGCACCTGTGGCTGCCACAAAACACAGAAGTCAAATGCCCCCTAATCCCACTAGACTGCACTCTCACTATGGAAAAGGGATCTATACAGAGAGTTATTTCTGTATATTCTACTAGCAGCATAGCTGACATTCTGAATGGATGATACTGGATTAACAGAGCATAGTGCATTATAGGAGTTTTAAAAGATTTTAAGTGGAATATACTGAACTGTACCAGAAACTTCAGTCCTAATGAAGCAGTTCCATACAAACTATAACGTGCAAATAAGGAAGATCAAAACTCTTAAAATACATTGACACATTCTTCTATCTTTAGCACGGAAAGAAGTGCTCACAACTTTGCACAACAGCTGAAAGAATGCCAATAATTCTGTAAAAAAAACACGGTGGCAGAGAAGGATTTTCTTCCTGACATGCATCATCCAAATAAAGGAAAAACTTTTTAGAGTTTTCAACTCAAGAGAACATTAGAAATCCCAGCAGCTGAGTTCCTGGGATCTTCCATCAGATTACAAAAATCAGCTTGGAGGGGTGGTACTGCAGTACAGCTGGCAGCTTCTGCTCTGTTTCATAGGTACCATTACACAGGAACTGTCAAGAGACCTTCATTTTGTATTATAAAATAATTTTTATAAAGCCATAGGCTTAAAATGCCTCCTGCACAGTTTTGGACTTGCTCAATGTCTACTGCAGCTAAAGATGTGGAACTCTGCTGCCCACTTCACAAATGCCAAAGGGCTAAAAGAGTTGAGGTATAGACATATCCCTATAAACTTCCTAGAGCTCAGCACAACACATGCTAGCTGAACCAGGATGCAGGAATGCAATCAGAGATGCCAAAAGAAAGGGAAAACTAACATCCAAAATAGCATGTCACTGACCTCCTGCCTTCAGACTGAAAAGCAAAGATGCAGCACAGCCTCTCCTGGCCAACAATTAGTAATATTTGTATTCTCCAGCTCAAGGAAATGCCTACACAGTATTCCTTACTTTATGAACAGAGTTATTTTACAGCTAAAACTGTAAAATACACTTCCTAATGTTATTAAGAGTACATGGTACCCTTGAATTTTTTCAGAATGCTGCTATGCTATGGTCTGGTACCACATATTCACAGTCTGGCTACAGAAAGAATCTCCAGCCAACTCCAGCACTGACAGCTTTTCCCCATGCAGCTGGCAGTTAGCACACACTTGAGGACACTCACCCTTATCTTGTCATCTGTTTCCATCGTGGCCTGCAGCCTCCCATTCACACTGAACACACAGAAGAGGCCATTTTCATAATATATGACACAGTGGCCTTCTCTGGAAGCTTGAATAAGTTTTGGTCTCAGGCAGCTTTCGGGACCTTGTAATCTTTCAGGACCTTCTAACGTCCTCAGTAGATCTCCATTCATAGAATGTATGAGACATGGTCCTTCTAGTGAGACAGAATAGGATCTCAGGTTATTGATTCATATGCTCAATTAAAGACATCATTTTTCGAAAAGCAAGTAATGACTTCTACTTAAATAATCACTATTATATTACTTTATAATGGTTGTTACCATGTTTAGGTGAATTGCCTATGACTTTAAGGGTACCAGACACTAAGATAAACAGCTTATCCCTTGAAAGCTTTGCATTAAGGTATAAGTACCTAGATTGACTTCTGTGGATTTTCTTTTAAAGCAGGTAGTAGTTAATTTTGAGAGTTAACTTTGAGATTATTTAATCTTGAACAATTAAACATACTAAACCTTGAAAGATTATCAAAACATAGACACACAGAGTAAGAGTAATGAATTTACATATGTAGGTATTCTACAAGTGTATGTTTTCATAGTAAGATTGTAAACCGTACACAACCCACTAAATATTTGCTTTTTCAACACATTCTGACAAATACCTGCTTTGCACATAAGCCACACAAGTTCACATGCATAATGCAGAAATGCACACAGGTACAGACCATGAGTACACCCAACTCTGAAGAAGTGTCTCTGAGTAGCTATTTTAGAAACACTAAGAAAGATACTAATTCCAAGAAATTTACAGCTTAAAAATAATTGTGGAGAATTAAGCAAATAAGAAAATGATATAGAATATCCACAGAATCAACATTACTCTTTATAATTTGCCTGTTAAAAGCAGGTCTTTGAGAATACAAATGGAGCACATTAGAGGTTCTGCAGCCAAGCTGAAAGAGCCTGAACAGAATTACCAGTAGTTTATACACACCCTTCATCAAACAAACAGTCCAGTACATTCTCTTTCTCTCAAAACTAATTTTTGCTTCCCCTTTTTGAGAAGTTATCCATTACAGCCACTCTTCACCATCCTGGCCCTCAAAGGCTGTATCCAACTATGCTATATGGAATTGCACATTGGATAAACAAACAGAAATAGCAATCAGGAGGGAAACTGTTGTGGTTTTCTCTTCTTATAAATGTCTGAACAATACTCAGTTTCAACGTGTTTAAAAAGAGGTTTCAAATTCCACAGCAACTAAAAAAAAGGTTAGAAATATTAGAAATAAAACCACCATAAAGTTTATAAATTCTACCACCTGAAACTATTGGCATTAGGATTATAGCTTTACAAACAGAAAGAAATTATAAGAGCTACCTTACCTTTTGAACCACTTATCACCAGACCAAGCTCAGCACAAATGGCAGCACAGGTGATCTCATAGTCATGTCCTGTCAGAACAGCTCGAGGAGTTGCAAAATCACCTTCAGTGAAAAACGAATAAAAGCAATCTTGGTTACAATCTATTCCCAAAATCACTGCTTTCCATCACTGAAGCACCTTCTGTTTCCTTGCTCTTTGAGTTCATCTTGCTTACAAATCACATCAATGCTCCTGTTTGCATACTGGAGTGTTGTACTCCTACCTGTGTAGTACAGCAGCAGCACTCTTGCCTGCATATTTACTGAAATTCAGGTGTGCAGTAAAACCAACCAAAGTTGGCTTCCCCTCCCTCTCTCTCCCCCTCTATTTTATATTTTCTGGAGGGAGAGATTTAAGTCAATTACTACCCTTTCCTACAACAGGCATTATTAAATGCAAATACCACTAGAGTAGCTATCAGGAGAAGACACCTAAAGTGCCCAAAGATGAAGGAAAACTTCCAGGGACTGATTTTATTTTAACCTAATAACAGTGCTGAAACCTCAGTTTGAAGTCTAGTTCTTTGCAAGATGTGGAGTTGGACCACAGGCAGTATGAATTTCTGATGAATTTGCAAAGAAATCCCACTCAAACCCAACATTAATGCTCCTATTAGACATTTCCCTACTACAGGAACTGTGGGGTTTTTTGTACTTCTCTTTATAATCAAACACATATGGATACAATAAAAAAAGAAGACTTGTACAACTGGCACATTTAAAGGAAAAAAACATTATTCTCCAGGTCAAGGCAGAGAAAGGGTAAGCAAATGCTATAAAGCTCTTTAAATAGTTTTATATCTTTGCTCATAGGTTATTCACTGCCCTCTTCAGAAGTGCTGGCATTTTAAAAAATCACAAAGTTATTTTTGTATTACCATACAATTAGCTCATTCATAGCATTCTAATAAGCATTTAAACTCCAAAGGATGTTTCTTGGGCAATGCTATCATGTAGTTTTCAAAAGGTTTCGATGAGTTTTTAAGCAGCAGGGAATAATTTCACTTCACAATGAATGATGATATGTGAGACACCAACAAAGCAGTAAAGCAGTGGTAAAATCAACCTCTTTTTTCACTTGAAAAAGAGGAGACGGTTTTACTAAGACACAGAGTAATAGTGGGACCAATTGACTCCATTAGTTACTAAGTTAGCATCAATCAAATTACATTTGGGGTTGTAAACTTAAAAAGATAAACCCAGCATAATGACATGAATCTGTCCATGTAGAGCAGCACCAGCAATACTGGTACTGAGTGTTATTGGAGATCATGGAGCTGTATTTAAAGGGATAGTTTCTCAGACCCTCCATGAGAGACTTCTCTGCAAAACAGGTGTAAGATATGGGCTTGCATAAATATATTTACTCAAACCATTTATACCACCTCCCAAAACATCTGTGCAGGTGCCACATTCCAGTGGTTTTTAAGTAAAGGTCATAATCTCTGACAACATCTCAAATCAAGAATTTTGACCTTTCAAAATTTGATTTATTCTGCAGTTACTATTACAATTTGTATCAACAATACAAAATCTTGAAAAGTAAAAGAATCTATTTCTTCTTAGATATGGTCACAGACACTATATATGTGTGTGCATACATGTACACATCCAGGCATGTATGTTGCCAGCACTTTAAATGTGAACATACTTTAGAGCAACTTGCTGAATCGTYCTAATCTCTTAAGAAACAGTCATTAGAAGCTGTCACTTTTGTTTCATATAATGTTTGAAAAAACAGACTCGAGCCCAGGAAGTATGGCAGACAGATCGGGAGCAAAGGGAAAAAAGAAACCTCACAACAAATTAGAAGCATAAGGGTGGATTTAATGACATCTAGGTACTTCTCAGGTGGCTGATCCCGTGAATTTTGCTCACAAACCTTTCAGAGCAAGTTGCTCTATTGAACCTTGCCCCACTAAACACGGGCTGGGCACCTCAGAAGGTTCATAAATGAGCTCGATATAGCCAAGCCACAAACCTGCAGTTTAAGGGAAAAAGTAACAGCAACTGTAACAGTCACACTATCCAGTAACAATTTCATGTTGCTGACCCAATTCTTTCTCCTTGTCACTACCAAGCTCTAAAATGTTCCAGCTTTGTGCTTTTAAAGGTCTTGTTAGTTTGTTTTCTTTTAATGAGCTGCCTATATTAGCAAAATTTTAGAATTCTGGTTTTATTGCTTTCTTCTGCTTTCAGAAATTGAATTAACATGTACTCACATAGATCAGCAAGGAATTATTCTAATTATACACTTCACATTAATGAAACTTTTGAAATCAGAGAAGTTTTCAATACACAACATTGCAGGAGGTAATCCATGTAAGGTGCTGGAGTTAGAAGCACTTATGAGAAGCAATGCCTGAATGAATTATTAGGACTTGCAGATACACAAAATCATGAGAGTAAACTTATTGCTTACAGCAACTACATTATTATGGGTTTTATCGGCATAAGGCTGTCAGCAACCACATCCATTAAATGTAGGAGATAAGACTCTTAAATCAAGAAGTAGAAACTGAGTATATATATTTATCACAGTTCACAGAAAATAAAATTGCCTGAGTAGCACTCACAGTCTTTTCAGAATTTGGACTTGACTTCAAACATAACAGTGTATAAATCTACAAGTGGAAGGATCAGTGTTTCATAGATTGTCTCAACTATTTCCTAAATTATATTTAAAATAAAGAAACACTAAAACAAAACAAACAAAAACCCTCACAAAAATACACCCAACACAAATTAACAAAAAAAAAAAAAGAAGAAGAAAACTAAGTAGTATCTTTAAAGAACTTAGGATTTGAATAGATACTGTAAAAGAAGAGTCCTGTGAAAAGTCAGGCTGACTCCTTTGATAAGAATGTCAAGTATTTAGGGGTTTCCAAGCCTGATTTCTCAAATAATGGGGTCAACTTAAAAGCTGGCCATAGAGCAGAACAGATTTCTTTAAAAGCTTTTAAACTATTATTGGTTCAAAAGATTGTCATGGTTTTCAATAATGCAAAGAGAAAATTTTATTTTGTTGCTGGTTTAAGGGGCACCACTTCAAACTTTTCTAAATTGTTTTAGGAGAACAGACTCACAGACCCTTTTGAAAAGCTAGGGAAGTGACTTCAAAGGGAAGAGAGTCTTTGTCCGCTAAGCAGGTTTACGACCACTGATGCAAACCCTAAGTAAGGGCTGAAAAGAACACTCAGAGAATCTTTATGGAGATCCTTAAGGAAGATGAATAAGTCAAATGAAATTAAAGATAGTTCAAATCCTAGCACTAATAACCAGGACACAATAGTTTTACAGATGTGCTTTTTCAGTGTAGGATATAGTGATATCCTCAGACTATCCCATCCCTGGATCGCTGCTTGGAGCTGAATTCTGTAACATTCTTAATGCCCCATTCACATTGCTACAAATGCCATCAATGATTTATTTAAGTCACAGGAGGCACACATAAACTTACTTTCCAGTAATGGACAGAATACTTTACCTTTGCAGCAACCATTCAAATTATTTCAAAAGAACTCACCTACATTCCAATAAATAATTTCTGCAAAGCTGTTTTCCCATAGAAAATAACATAAAATACCACTCTTACTTAAGTGAGTAAAGTACATTTTAAATCATAAAATTCAAGCTTCAGAAGATAAAAGAAGAGCATGTGATATCATGTCAGCCTGTGGTGATATATCAGTGAAAAAATGTTAGGCTTTTGGAGACTACGTTTAAAAGGAACAGTGGGATTACGGCAAAGTCAAAACTTTCTTCCAGTTTAATGACATCCAGAAGAAGAAAAGCCTTACTGGAGAGAACAAGAAATTGGGTTGTATTACTAGGTCTCGCTCTGCTATTTTTTTTACCTTTGGTGATGTTACAATACAAAGCAGGATCATGACATTTTAAATCCATCAGCAAATTCCTGAAATGGCTGCTTKCTTTATTTTCAGCACTAAGCTGTAAAAGCTGAGCCAAACACAAAAACTCATTTGAAGAAAAATATCTTCCTAAAAAGAAACCAAAAGATAGACTAACTAAAAAAACTTACTTCACAATTAAATACGAGATACTCTTCCTACTATTTATGGGTGAGACAATATTATGCAATGCATTAAAATATAAAATATTTGACTGTGCTCCTTTTTATGTTTTATACTGAGGAGACAGTTAATTATTATGTCAAAGAGACCTAAACAGCCATTTCTAAATTATTCTCTAATGTCAGAGGCCGTGGGGCACTTTAAAATGGCAAATTAATTATGCAATTTTATGCCAATACAAAATCCAAATCAAATAAAGCATCAGTTAATCTGTCTTTTTACCTATTGCTTACAAAAGTGATTGAGTGCCTTCTTAGAAGGCAACAAACCAAACTATATGTGTAAGAAAGGCCTTCTAAAATTAATTTTTAAATTTTCCCAATTTGAAATTTGCTTTTTATGATTAAAAAATAAGGAAAACAATAAAGGTTTGAAATAAACATGGGAAGTASAGAGGTATGTATGGAATATAGGACATCTGGAAAAAAATGCTCTCAGCAAAATATATGTAAATAAAGAAAATTAATTTGCTGCTAAGGTCCAATGTTGATTATATAGCAGGTTTCAGACTTTAATAGCATCAAAGGGATAACTGTCAAATATTATATAAAGTCTGTGCATTAACATTATTTATAGATAACATAATTGGCCAAATGATTAGAACCCTATTTCACTGGCACAGAAAATTACCTGATGGATGAGAGATCTTACTCAAGTGATAACACACAAAATCGTTGAAATATTCCTAAAGCTTCAGTTTGAATAATGTTTTATTTGTAAATAAGAATTTTTATATAACAATATAATATTTTCATATTATATAGAAACTTCATTGTTGTCTGGTTCTTCATGTGACACTCCATCAGCATTTCCTCTTAATTCCTTCAAACTACTTCCCACCTGTTCAGACTTATTTTACCACAAAAAGTACAACCTTATGCCAAGATGCAACTTTTGGTTTTGTAAAAAAACACTTCAACCCCATATTTTCTGAAAAAGGAACAACATCTTTGAACAATGTGTCATTCTATCCTGAAGCAAAGTCTAAACATGCAAAGCATAGGAGGTGCTATATTTTGTTCAGTAAGGAAAAAATACATTAGATTTATCTTGTAGGATTCGTTTCAATAAATATAACCCAGGAGGGCTTACTATACTTAGCTCAGTGTCACTCAGTGCAACAAGTGACCAACATTTAATCAGTATTAATAAGAGATTTTTCATACATGCTGTGTCACAAAAACTACGTTTCCAAAACAAACAGAATAAGGAAGAAGATCTAACCGGCCTTCATAAACTGGGTATTACAATTCAGACTTCAAAAGTCAATAATCCTCAGTGTCTTAATTCCTACACCATGTACAACACAAAACTTTCCGGAACAGGTTCTCCATAAGTGGGGATTGATCTGCTGCAAGTCCTGGAAGTCATTCAGCAGGACTCCTCCCACCAAATCCAGGCCTTTTTGAAGCCCTGGAAAGTATCTGCAGGTGAATAGTTGGGGTCAGAATACACTGCTATTTTAATATTTGCCCCATCCTGACTTCATAAACTGTTACTTAACTGGCAGCTTTGAAGTTTTAGAACACTGTCCTTTTTATCTAATAATGTTCTAAAACAGGTTTATGAAGGGACTTTTTTTGTTTATACTAAAAAATAATTATTTTCTTCATATTTCTCTCTTTTGGTTTATAGTACCATTATCCAATGGGTTCAAGAAAAAAAGACAACAAACCTAAACAGATAAAAAGAAAACGGGAAAAAAACCTAGCAAACAATTATTTCAGTCAGAAATAGTAGCTACTGAGAAATTGATGTAAGATAAACCAAGACAACTACATCTAGTTAAAATCTATACAGTATTTCAAAACTTGGGCAAAATATAATCTGAGATGAGAGGTTTCCTTTGATACTTCCACTCAGTTTGGCACATTTTTGTGTTCTTTTTATTTCCCCCTATTAAAATACATTAAAATAATTTATTCTAAAATCTGTGCTTGAGCTATTACATTACTTTTATAAAGGTAATTTTAAACCAATACTACCACCAGTAGTATAATGTACTACAGAGACGTTTACCACCTTTACTTACCAATGTAACTGGGAGTGCTGGTGGCATACACCAAGTTCAGAGAATACATAAGTTAGCTGCCTTTTTACAAGTAACTCTTTAAACCAGATACTTTTTCAATGAGGCAGGCCATAGCTCCAATATCTCCATGGTACTAGGGCTACTTACTAGAACTTCGATCCAGAAACACTTAAAAATAATTTCTCACCAAAGTCAGGATTCTTGTATTAATCAAATAGCTTTTATAACATTTATACTGTGATCTTATTCTAGACTATAAATTATTATATCTTCTGCACTACTCTGTTCTGTCTTACATGGCATAGACTTTAAACTGAATGGTGATTTTTCCCAGCAACCAACCAAGGTAAATAAATGTGATGCATTAGTACATCAYCCCACAACTCTGTATATGGTGCACATTAAGGTTCTATTCATTTACCACCTGGATGTAATTCCTTTTACCACATCAACTATTAGTTACAAGTCATAAATAGGGCATTGTTTTTCCTGGAACTCAAAGGTCTGGGTTGCATCGAGCAGCACTAAACATATTTATCCTGCTGGAAATTCCATGCATCCCATTTTAATAACACCTGAAGCTGGATACTGACAAAAGAGCAGCATCCCAAGTCCTTCTGTGTTTCTAATCTCAAAATACACACATTCTTGGTTGCCTCAAAACTTGCTCCACAATGCTTCTTTGAATTACTATTTGACAAGTCCTGACACACAATCTCTTAGCTAACTGAAAACAAGGATGATAGAAATGCTACACTTAATACTGTAGGATATACTTTTAGCCAAAACAAATATTTATGGCATACAAACTTAGATGCTTATCACTACCAAGCCACTATGGCTTTTTAACTGCTTTCCAAACTATCTGTGAAGCTCTTCTCAATGAAGACCTTGTCCCCATAGGTATCTATGACAAGACTTTTGTCATTATATAAATAAAAAAGTATCTGGCTTGTGTGCCAGCATTGCAGATTTCCAGATATACCAGAATTCATCCACCTGTTATTCTTCATCTTTTTTCCAGTTTAAATGTGTGGAAGGTAGAACCATCATTTCTATGTGATTTACAGAGTACTTGGAGGCCTCCATACAATAAGGTTCAATGAGGCCTCAAACTCTTTGAGGTATCAATGTGTTACAGCTGAAAGAAGAAAGGACAGTGACCTTTTGTGGCTGCAGAATTTAAGGCTCTGTTCTAGATTCACTCAGATTGCTCCAGCCCTCGTTACCTGTGAAGCTACAGGGAACTGTGGGACCATTTACAGCTTCAGAGGTTCTGTCCACTAAGCTTTCATAAGGGTTTCAAGGCTAACATTGACTAAAGCAGTAAATGTTAGATAAAAGAATATTTAGTGGTTGCTACGCCTTCCCAAAACATACTTTTTCCAAGATACCTTTTCCAAGCTTTGTGTATCTTCTCTATGATATACTTTGTATTGAATTGTACTAGTAACACACATAGAAAAATGTAACACTATGCTTGTTGAAGCCTTTTAAAATAAAAAGAAAAAAGTAATCAATTTCTTTTTAAGGTCCCACTTAACAAAACACTCCTGACCTATTTCTGTTTCAGTTCCTATGTTGAACTTGAATTCACATTGTATTTTCTCACTATAATTTCAACAAAAAGGATGGAAGGATTATACTACAAATGAATTTTTTTTGCTATCAAAATGTGAATAGGTATTTTTAATGTTTTACTATATATAGTGCTTAGGATCCATTCCTGAGATCAGCTTCAACTGAATGCCAGCAGATGGTGCTGAAGGACTCTAGCTTTACATGCAATATTGTCCTGTCCTGCCATTTTTGAGAAACAAAGAATATTTGTTACATCTGYAGTAAAACAATGTTATACTAACACTGAATTATTTACTGGCTATTTTTTTTTTAAGAAAGGCTCACACAATAATGTATAAAATGCTATTGAGCACCAAAAGGAGCATGTGCAGACTGTCCTAAAACTCAGTGCTGGAGCAACACTCTTTTCCTACCAGGCTGACTCCAGTATCACATTTGTAGCTGCAGCAATTTCAAACATATTTTAGTATTTTGAGGCTCTGAAAATTTTTAGCTATTCTGGTAGACAGAAAGTAACAGTTAATAGGAGAATTTCCATTATTAACTAGCCTGATTAGTGATTTATGGACATTTTGATACTCCTGCTACTTAGCACAATAAATGAAAAAGGAAACACTAACAGGTAAGCTTTTTACAGCTACTTCCCAATTCATTTTTTAAGAGAAGCTGCTGTTAAGGAAATTACTTTCAATTTTTAAAAAATAATGATTAGAATTCTAAATGAATATTTATACTATAAACAATCTATGGAAATGTGGACTCACATCTTTTCTACTACCATTGGTTTTGGAACAAATTTTGAAAATAGAAGCCCAGATCATGCAGACCTGGCAACCAAGAAATAGGTTAATTCAAGATGAGGAAGAGGGAAGAAGACAAAGCTGGTTTTTTGGCTACTGAGTTAACAGCAGACATAGGACCTGCTTGAAATCAGTGTGAATGTTCACTGCGTGCAGAGAGAAGCATCTATGCAAATCCTCACAGAATTAAACCTTACAGGATTAGAGTGTCTGAGTCCAAAGCAATTATAACCCACAATATTATTCTTTAATCAATCAACACAAAGATGCTTCTCAGGTATAATTTCAAACTTGAAATTGCTTGCTTTGTCCACCTTAATAATTGATTATGAAGCACTCACAAAAAGTTTTAATTTTCCAGCTGAAAATGTCTTTAGCAGTTGATGAAATACAGATGTTTTAACTTTTACTATAATTACCAATACAATTAAAAATAATGATATCTTCAGTTTCAAGATCATAGCTTTAATGTTAATAATGATTTATAATTCTTTCATCATACATACACTATACATATTATATATATATTTAATAATAATAATGTAAATTGATAAAAGTCTTGCAGTATTCGAATATTTATTTAGGAATTCTAGCTAAAGAAAAACCAAACAAAAATGCAGTTTCTTTTAAAAGTAGCTCGGAGAGAAACAAGACTGTTTTTCAGCAAGACAAGAAATGTGATCAATTTTGAATCCTTTGGCAGATTTTATACTTTATAAATTGAAAAAATTATGCATTTTTAAAATTTGCATCTAAGGAAGATATTCTACACATTTTCAATAGCACAACTGTTCAGTGAATCTTCCCAATTAAATCCTAGTTAAATACAGTAATTGTATTTTTAAATATGAAATCAGGCGCTTACATTCACGTGAGTCCCGCTACACAGCTACACCACTGAACCCATTTATTTCCCACACTTCAGAATACCTGAATATAGTACCCTCTAAAAAATATAAAGCTATGCAATGAAAGCACCCCCATAGTCCTCGTGATGCAAATGTGATACATACAGAGAGTAACATTTTCTAGTTTTATGGGCTAACATAAAAGAGGTAATATAATTTGTTTTATTCACATATGTGTGGAAGATCAATGCAATAACTCAGAAGAGAGCCCATTACTATTAGCAGTAGTGATAGTGTTACACACGGACTGTACTTTTCATAGCACTGAAGACTTTTATCCATCGAGCCTTAATTTCCTTAGCAAATAAAATTTCTAATTAAAATATTTTGGTTTTTTCAAAATACGAAAAAGAAAACCTAATTGTGAACACATTCCTAGATACTTGAAAGCAACAGAACCATATTTTCATATTCCATTAATAAAGTCAAGAATAGTAGAAAAACACTTTAATTGGGCTATAGAAATGCCTACCATTTTTTAAGCACAAACCATTTTAGAAGCATAAACAATACTATGACGAATTCACCACCATAAACCTCTCCTTCAAAAAAGTATACTCAAACAAAATAGCGACGGTGAAAAACCCAAAACGTTGAAGACACAGATTTACACCCACTAACATTCACGATTGGCCTCTACCTTGTCCATGTAGGTGAGGGATTATTAAAGAAAACTGGAGAAAATAGGATATTCCACCTACAAAATCATGTGTTGGTAAAAGAAAATCACAAGTATGTGAGTAGAAAGAGATTTGGTGACAATTTTTAATATATCACAGCTAGAGATGACCTCCTAGATATTATTATAACTAATACAGCAAAACAAATTAAAAAAACACCTTGCTGAAAGGAATTTACAGGGAAGTGGCAAAGATATGAGAACGTTTAATACACTTTATAAGGAAGAGATCAAGGACAAGATAATTCCAGAAGTATTTTGGGAAAACAGGCTTCAATAAATACAGAATATCCTTCTGTAAGATCTCATGGGCAGTCAAGCCTACGGAAAACAAAGGAAAAGGTAAGGAGGATACTAGTGAATGCAGTACAGAGATGAGACAGGCAAGATCCCAGCTAGCACAACTCAGAGTTTTCCAGTGACTTTGACACAGGAAAGTCAGGCAGAAAGATCAAAATAAATGAGGTTATTTCTGAAACAGTGTAAGCAACAAGGTATGAGCAAAGCGACAAACCCCAGAGAGCCGCACACAGATGAGATGTAACTAACAAGGACATCAAAAATAACATTCTAAAATCACAAAAATATGCCAAGTTTTCTCAAGAAGTTGGTTTGTTATTAGGGCAAGCAATACCAGTAGATGATGCTGCACAAAGTACTTCAAGAAAAGGTCAGCTGCAGTCAAACAGCAAACCCAAGAAAAACCAGCAGTGAAAACTGTTGTCTCAACTAGAGAATGAGGTAAATGTTTGGTACTCAGTTGGCCTGATAACCTTGAGATGAGAATACTGTAACAATGAATAATCCCAGAGTTATAACAATTGTTTCAGGAATATTGGGTGGGGCTCTGCAAGACTAAAAAAACTTTTGTGTTGTTTAAGAAGCAGGAAAAAGAAAAATTAGAGAGTAGTCTGCTTAATCCCAACAAACAGAAAAAATACTGGCAGAACATTTACATTTTTATATATACACATGGAATTTCCTACAAGAAAACAAGGAGATGAGTAATAGCTGATTTAGATTTGTTCTAAACAAATCATGTCAAAGCTATTTTTTCCTTGCAATGGCAAAGTAACAGGACATGTTCAGGGAGACATCACATATTTTTACTTTAGTAAGAACTCCAGTGCTGTTCCATGTGAGCAATTTCTTAAGGAAAACAAGGAAGCACACATTCAGAAGATACTATTATATATTGGAAAGCTATATTCTGAAAGCTATTCATTGTCAAAATGGTAAATGTATTGATGGGCATTCCTGTACTGTGTACTAGCTAACATTTGCTTTAATGACCAATTTAATAGAATAAGACTGCAAAGCATATTTGCAGATACGAGTTACTGCAAGGCTGCTGGAGGACAGGATGAGAATTCAAAGTAAGTTTGACAAATTGGAGAAACAGTCTAAAAAAGAATACACTTCAGAAAGTTTAAAGATGAGATTCCACAGCTAAACTACAAAGAGGAGACACAAATGAATAGATTCTTCAGAAAACACTGAAATTCATACTAGCTCATGCCCATAAAAGAATTGACAGTGTCATGGTGTTTTGAAAGAAACAGATATTCCCTGGGGATGTGAAAAGTCCTGGTCTGTAAAACAGGTTATTTTCTACTTATTACTGGAAAGGCTTCAGCTGCATTCCTGGGTCTACTTTGAGGAAGACAGTCAAACTGTCTTCAACAGTCAACCAAAGAGAGGAACACAAAAAAAATTAAAGGTCTGGAAAAACATGGCTTATGGCAAAAAACAAAGAATTGAGTTATTAAAGTTGGAGTCAAAGAATTGTAGGTCCTGGCAATCCAAATAACTGAAGTAGCTGCAAGAAGGAAATAATTGTTCTCTACCCAAAGGAAAAATAGATAAAAGATGATAGAATGCAACTGCTGCAAAAAGAACTGGATACTAGGCTGAACACTGGGAAAAGACTGCTAAAGACAGGGCTTCTAAGGCCCAAAAATGTATTTGCTGCAGTTTTTAAGGGAAGATTGGACAAACATCAGCGGAGATTGATTTTGGCATAGTTAAGCCTTCATTTGGAAAAGAGAATAGATCAGGTGACCCAAGCTCCTGCCCGCCCTGTTTCCTATGGTTCTGTGATTACAAAGGAAAATTCAATCCCCCAACCTAGGAAATGTCCAAACATCAGGAGTTGCCACTTGAGCTTCAAAGAGAAAGTGGGATCTGAAAGTGATGCTCACCATTTGTATGCAAATGAATTCTCTCATCCCTTTTCTCCAGCCATCACACAATCCCTCCTCCCACCCCCCACTTCTTGCCTCCCCCCCACCTCCACTTCCTTAGGCTGGGCAAGGACAAAACATAGCATCTTTCCACAGCCCTCTCCCAGGAATCTACACACATTCTACCACACAAGTCCTTGTGCAAATGTCACATCCCCAAGTGGTGACTTGGAGCCTCTAAATATGCAGAAGCCAACTTTGTGTGCCACAGATCACACATGGGCTCCAAGAAGTACCGAGGGGAGGGCCATATCCTCTCCCTCCTACCTCCCCCAGGCCAACCACATGCCAAGGAGAGGAAAGGAAAACCCCCTTGCACTATGCAAAGTGACTTTACATCTCCACAGTAAATTATGCTAATTAATGTGAAAGCAAAACAGCTCAAGGCTATTCCGAAGGATACGACTACTTCAGGTCCTCAGCCCTGCTCTGAATTATTCCAAGGCTTGGTCAGAAATTGTCCCCAGAAACACTTTTGCATCAGAAAAAGGCCTGTGCTCCAAAGTGAAGTAGTGCCATACGTTTACGTTTTCAAAACCAATTAATTTAGAAAGAGGAAAACTTTACATTTGATCAAAGAGCATAATGAAATATTTTTTTGCATTTCAGGTTTTAATTTGAGAAGGAAAAAAATGATTTAACCTAAATGTAATCAAGCTGTTTTGTGAAGAATAAAACAGTTCTCAGCAGATGTGTCCCATGTATAGAAATTTCATATCTCTGAGACCTCAATTTGTCAGATTTTGTTTACATTCATCAGTGCATTTGAGAGGTATTGGGGAGAAACTAAATAAGATAGTGAGACTCCATAGCTGTAATTTCTTCAAAAAGTCATCCTCAAAGTTAAAAGCTAAATCACGTAAATAATTAGTATTTCGTTAACCTTTTTCTTCTGTTAAACCAAAACCAGAATTTTTTTTCAAAACAGTCAAGTTAGCTCAAGAATTGTCCTTGATAAAGAATATCAAGCCACTTATTTATCATGTGTGCCATAGCCCACCAGGCTTGTCAACTTAAGTATCATTCTAAAACATGAATATACAGAGTCAAAGATCCAGAGCTCAGTTCTCTGAAAGTAAAGAAATCAGACAAGTAAACCTAAATAAAACGTAACTGGTGAAATAATGGGTGCCTAATGGGATATTATTTAGAGTAGATGGATCATATCAGCCTGTTGGCTGATGTACATTGAGGCAATAGGTACTATGAGAGGAGGAAAGAAACACTCCCTGGTTTAAATCACTTTTTCTTGAAATTACTCTGGCACTATGATTTAGTAAACTACCATTAGATGGACATTGCTGTGAAGTCATCTTAAGATGGACATTAGAGAGAATTAAATAGAGAATATCAACTTTGAGAGTATGTAAAATTTAAGTGAATAGTATTCATTGAAAGCATGAATAAACTATATTTTGAAGTAGAAGAATCATTAGCTTCAAATACAGAAAGACATTAGACCAGTTAAATATCAACATCCTGCAAATGGATGGAAGTTACAGCTGCAGTAACAGGGCTCAGAACCCACCAAATCTGCTGGTGCTTTCCATTTCTGACACAATCACAACTAAGCAGAAACAGCTCCTTTCATTCGTCTTTTCAAAAAAAACTTTGACTGAACAGAGAAGCCTACAGACAGCTATTTCTGGGAAAAATTAAACACCCCAGATTACCATCTCTTTGAAGCAGGAACTGTCTATACCCATGTCTAGGACTATGTATAGTGCCACAAGATTCCGATTGATAACAGAGCTTTCCAGGCATGCTGTATCACAAAAAACCTCACATAAAGGCAGTTAGTAAACACAGGAGCCATTGCAAGTCCCTAGAAGTCCAAGTCTAATAGAACTACAAGCACAGAGATTTACCAGGTAGCTACTGTGTGATTTTAAAGAGCAGCTAGAATTGCCTGGCATTGCCTCTGAAAACTGTAAAATTCTAATACCTTCGAATCTGCATTAGAGAAGACAGTCAATAGATTGCAACAAAATGTACATATTTGAGTCTAATGGTAGCTACAGAACCTCAGCAAATAATCTGTTAGGGTGATCAAGGAGCCTATAGTCTCAAGGTCTCGTTCACACAGCAGGCAGGCCTGGCAAGTGTGGGACAAGTATAACTTCTCAAGGCACACTTAGGAACCTACAAACTCTTTGGAGCTTCCAAGTTTTCAAGGTCTGCAAAAATAACACAGAGTTTGCATTTTCTTTAAATTGACAGACGGCAAAATATGTATGTAGTATCCACAGAGATTTTTTTTTCCCTCAAGCAAAGACATATTTATTTAAAAATGCTCATAAAACTCTGCTAGCCACTTCTCAGAAAACCTCCCATCTCTCGAACAGGGCTGCTTGGAAGGATAATAGGGATAGTTTTCACACACCCTCTGCCTCAAGATTCTGCAATTGTGTGAACTGAGGTGCATCTTCTTCAACTTTTGAATAGCTTTGACAATCAACATCAAATAATTTGCAAGTTAAATTCAGATATTCGTTCTGATAATAATTAGTTGTGCTTCTTCAAAGTCACTCACAGGATGCAATTTTCTGTCAAGCCACCTCTGTGTTTCAAATTCAAATAACTCCAGATGAGTAACAGACTGAATATGGAACACACAGCTTTACCAAACCGATTAATTTGGAAGATGTCAGGCATTGTTTTGATTATATAAAACTGTGTGCCAGCTATAACTGCAATACATGACAGATCTAATACCACTTCTTGCTTTCCAGATGTCCATTTTGCCCTCTTCAGAGCAGTTTTTACTACTATTTAAACAGGGTCAGAGAAGACCTGAAATTAATGGAAGAATACCTAAGAAATACTCTTCATATTATAGAATACCCTTTTCTTACTCCTTCCCTTCAGGGCATTTTATTTTTTGCTGAACAGGACCTCTGTTTGGCTATGATGTGCCCCTAAATTTATATATATAAGCTCTCACAAGAGATCTTGAAAGCTCCTGATTCCTGTAAAATGGCTTACTCCAGGCTTTTTTTCAACTATATATCTGCCTATTTCTTTGCTCTGGGGATCAGAAATTTTTTTTGTGTGTGTGTGTGTGTGGAGTGAAACTGGCATAAACCAGTAAAGATCATTTTCTACCTTTCCTGTTTCATAATACAGAGTTGAACAGTCATAGTGATTCAGTGTTTTTTATAGAGTTAAATGAAGGCATTGTCATGAATAAAAGACAGGATTCAGGAATTCCTGGAAATGGTGCAAGATGGAAGAGAATAAATACTTTGGCAAGTGCAAGGAGAGTTTGAGTGGGGAAGGGTTAAAACTGAATGAGGCTGGAGCAGGGTTACTCAGCCTTATTAGTTTGGTTATATTCTTGCACTGCAACCAATCAGAATGCCTCATATGTGATTGTGAGGATTGGGCACATAGCAGCACCCTACCTAAAATTCTGTTCTATAAAGTGTTTGCTCAAGGCATTTTGAGACAACCTCCCTATAAACCAGGTTGTTTGGGGTTTTTTCTTACCTCTTGGGTTATCACCGATGATGTTGGTTTTGCCATTCCAGTACCAGAGCAGCAAGGTTGCATCCCGGGATCCTGAGAGGATGTAACAATTCCCTCCAATGTAGGACTCGGAACGGGCCAGACAGGTCACAACATCCCAGTGGCCAAACACTACTTGCATCAGTTTACCTGGAACACAGCAAATTGATTCTTTAAAAACTACCCTCTTATTTTAAGACAAATTAAATATGTTATAAAGTATTTTAGAAATATTTTCTTTATCCTAAAAATAAAAGAGTTCAAAATAGAACTGTAGTGGGGAATACTATTTTCTCTTTATTTATTTGGTGGGAACTTAATTAAAAGTGCAGCAGTCCTTACAATCCATACAAAAAATACTGTCAGTCCCTCAATATCATACATTATTCAAAAGTCTAACTGGATTTGCTGAAGCCCAGCAATTGCAGATCTTGAAGAAGCAGGATAAGAACACACACACACTTTTCTCATGCACCTACTCAGCCCCTTCAGGTAGCCAGGGCCAGGACAAATCCTGCACCCATTCACACTCCTGTGAAGTGCGATGCTCCAACGTGTGACCCTGGCTTTCTCAACCCAAATGACCGTTTGTTCTTTGGGGTGACTAAAGAACAGGGAGGAACAGAAGGGCTTTGGAAGGATTGACAAGACAGGCCAAAAAAAGAAACAGGAAATACAGACTGCTGCATTTCTAAATATAAATAAATTAAATTAAATTAAATGTTCTGAAAAGCATTTTAAAAATTATAAGTAACACAGAGCAGTGTTAGGACTTAAGCACATTTTTATAAAATATTTTGTTGCATGAATTAAAAACTGTTGGTCCCTTAATATGGGTAATAGGGAATACTTCACAGCCTCTTTTTAAACAGTACGAAAGCACTGTATTTGTATCCAGGCACTAAATAACAATTAATGGCAATAAAAGACTTAAGGTAGTGGTTCTGAGGAAAGAACAAAAATAGAGTTTACAGTCCAATTTATAACAAGATCAAAAAGGTAATTTTGTTAAAGCAAAAAAAAACTCAGAAAAAAACCACGACATATATATGAATTTTTACAAAAAAGTACTTCATGCACTTTAGTATATGAAGAAAAAATAAAATAACAAGATGCAATTTAAAGGAAACCTGTACATCATATTCAAAATCACATACTGAAAAAACTTATAAGCCTGCTCTAACCTCCCAAGGGCAATTGTGAGATGAAAAGCTACCACATGAGCCATTTCTGAGTGGACAGGGCAAACCCCTGGCTGCACTCTTACTGTGCATTCCCACTCTGTAGTGCAAGGGTGAATAACTCTGGGATCAAATAATTATGTGATATATTTTTCAGTTCTATTGACATTACCTGGGATAATTTATACTTCTAGAACACAAGTTTATGCTATAAACATCACTGAGTTATAGAGATCTCCTTCTCAATTATTTCTAATTTTATAGGTTCTGTTCTAGAAAACAAGCATTTTACAAGGTTATTTCTGCCTGGTTATTTTTATTTTGTTTTGTACAGCCTAAGATCCAATGAATTTCATCAAAACAAGAAAATAGATTTTGCTATTTTATATTGCTAAAAAAAAATTACTCATTTTGTAAGAATTCCTCAAACTTTCCTGTTTCCTTTAACATGAGTTGTCCTCTCTACACAGTGATATCAAACTTTTTCATTTGCACTCAGATATCCCTATCTGACAGAACAAATTTTCTAGTTAATGTTTTATTTGACAGCTGGGCTACAAATAATTAAAAGAAAAATAAGACTCAAGTCTGCAGTACTGAAGCTAAAAACACTGTGTAGAAGTCATTCCCACTGCTGGAGGAAGGTTTTATTGTGCTTCTGCTATACTGGCTATGCTGATAACCCATGATTTAAGTTGAAAGTATTTCCTATTAAAAACAAACAAACAAACCAAAGATCTGATAGGAAAATGGTTCCTTTTTTTGTGCAAGTGCTAAAACATAATTGAATTCAACACCTGTGATCACTTGCCTTCATGCATTACTAATCACATCATCTTTTCCCCTTGATGTTCTGTTGATTTCAAAATATTTCCCTACTTTATTCTCATTTCAATTTGAAGCAAAGTAAACTACATCTGAATTCACTTCATTTAAGCTAGAGTTGCTATATTGACAAATAGAAGAAATAAATCTAAAACTTTTCTGACAATGGCATTTTGGTTTATACCCTGATTAGTTATGGTAGTAACAAGGTGCCTGGTGAATCTGCCATACACAGAAGAAATAACTTAAAGAGATTTTTGTAGTTCAGGTTGATACAGAGCAAGGCTACCAAAACCATAAAAGTTCCTTCCATATGTGTAAAGTAAAATACATCCTTTGATATAATAGAATTATTTCTCTTATCATATTAATCAAGCATATACACTGAATATTTATTACTGCTAGCTATCCCTTCTGAAGATCCACTTTAAATTCACAGTTCTATGTAAATTTATTTTCATCAATGAGAAAATTAACCTAAGAAGGGTCTAACAAGATGTCTGTATAATGAATTGTGGGCAGTCAACATTACATAAATGGAATTTCTCCTTTATACTTAAGGCTTTAAAATTGTAAAAATGACAGAAGTACTGAACTACGCCACGAGATCTAAAATCTTAAAAGATTTTCATTAAAGACCAGTCTATTTTGTCGGACATTTTGGTTTGCCAAATGTGAAAAACACTGTTAACTAATATATTTAAGAAACAATGACAAACATGCAGGATATTCCCTAGGGATTAATAACCTACTGGAAAGCTTGATGGCACACACCCATTAACCACACAGGGTCATTAATCCCAAAGAAGTACCTTGCAGTGAGGTTGCTATTTCCATTATAAGATAATGAAAGAAAGAAAACCCATACCTAGTTTTTCCTGGGGTTCCATGGCTTTTAAATTCCTGCAGCTCTTACACAGAAAGATTCTTTTCTATTTAGCATGACACATGCATGACTTCAATGGTTTGGACACACTCCAGCTGACAGACTAATTTAACTGCTGCCCATTATATCGATCAGTTTATGCTATATAAAAGAATTCAGTGGCCCCAAATCAATTCTAGTATGGCATGGCTTTCAAAGGCTTTCATAGTATTCTTTCACCAGATTTCAAAATTTCTCTTCTTATTCTATGGTACTTGCCTGTATTTCCTGAAAAAACCCAGTTCTCTGGTGCTGAAAACCAACCAGAGTTAAATTCACGTAAATACTTTAAGAATAATTAACTCTCCTTATATGTCAGGCTTCACACAAACTCTCACCTGTGAAAACTACAGTGCAAGAGCAGGCATCCCTGCCCTGTAAGTTTGAAGTGTGAAGCTCAGTCTAAACCAGAGCTTCTCTCACATGTGCTATCATTCCCCAAAAATGATAGCACACAACACATAGCAGCAGTAGGCAGGGAAAGATTTGACAAACATAATTAATAGGGGAATGAATACACACTCCACCCCTCCTCCTTTATTTGAAACAGTAGGCTGATTATGAACAGAAAAAAAATTTTTAGTCTGTTTCCCTATTTTAAAAATACATTACCTGAGTCAGTAGAGTAAACACGGAAACTCTTGTCCCAGAAGCCACAGACCAAGATGTAACGATTGTCAGAGGTGATGACAAAACACTGGGAATGCACCTGAATGCTTTGGTCTAAAAGATCAGTGATTTGCCTCCTGTGCATACCTGTATTGCTGGCTGAACCAAAAAACATACACATCAAGGCATTTTAGCATTCACCTTCACAGAATGAAAGCACAATTTAGAAAATTACATTCACATCAAATACATTCCTCGCTTCCGTTACTTTTTTTTTGTGGCATGGACATTTTCTTTCTAATTCTACTTTAAATTCTCATTACACTTCTAGGAACAATGCTAATTCCTGGTAGTATATATTCTGAAATAGAAGAAATCCCCTTTTTAAGTGACATGCAGCTGAGAAATAAATGAAAGATTGAACATAGGCAACAGTACACAGAAATGTAGTAAGATTCCTTCCCTCCTTCTTGAAGTATAAGAAATTAAAAATTACAAACAAAGCAAAGGAATGTAATTATAAGGTAATATACAAACCACATAGTGGTTCAAATGCAGCACACAAAGGATCATGATTTTAAATTTTACATCAGTTGTATTTCATTGCAAGCAGTGCCATTTGAAAAAAGAAAAATTTCAGTAAACATCACTACTATTCAAATATTTTTAAGCATGGCACAAAAATTAACCAGCTTATCTCCACAATTAACTTTAGGGCTGGGAGAAATTATTTGCCCTATTTTGATCACTTAATGTTTTATTTCCTGAGATTGCATTGGGAACCCATAGAACGGGCAGGAATCAATTAGTGAACGCATTTGTCATATTATATCTTGTSCTAAGATTAATAAGGTGTGCAGATATATAGATATTTATATATACACATTACATAGGTTCGACACACATATATCATGAAAATCCTATACTGTAGGAAGAACCTTCAGTGTGCTTTGCTCCTGAGGGAACCTAATTTCCATCCCAGGCAAGAAATTTCTCCTGGGTTTGTTTGCCAACTGCTTGGAGCACCATTACTTCCATCCAGGTGGTCTTCCAGACCTACCTCTGTCCTGGTCCAGTGCTCTTCTTCACTCTTTGTTCTTTGATTCCTTTCCATTCTCACAGGCTAGCTACCTCCCAAGCCTTGGGCTTATTCCATTTCCTCTGTATCAAATCTTTCACTTACTTTTGCTTTTGCTATATTTAAAATGTTGATAATGCCCTGTCCATATCGCTAGCAAATAATTTAGCAAGGTGTTGCCACTTGCTCTCTGCAGGTAAAACAAATGTGGACTTCACTGATCTTGGGTTCACTTAAAGAGTAACAGCACCATGTTATAAATGCAGAGTGAACTGCTCTGTATGACAAAACAGCAGCAAAAGAACCTCAAAAGACATGYAGATCAACTAATTCAGTGAGGATAGTGCCCTCAAAACACTTCACCTCAAAAAGAGGTCTAGGGTCTGTGTCATATCAGACATTGCTGTTTTATGTCTTCCTGTGCACCAGGAAAATGAGGGCAGGAATCCCTCCTTACGACTAAGACAGCAACAAGATTCCTGCTATAACCATAAAAGTGTAATTTTGTGGTCCTCTTAGGTGCCATTTCTAGGTAAATGTGTCTAGCCACAATTAAAAACCTCTAATATTACCTACATAATTACTTGCTTGTACCCAATGATGCTACTTAGCAATGACAAAGAAAGCCTTAAACCTTTTAAACTATGTCCAGTGTAATCACAAGGATGATTTGAGATCTATAGCAGGAAGAGAATATGAAACCATTTTTCAGAAAGTGAAGATTAACTTTAAAGGTCTCTGTACCAATGTGATTTGGGTTTTTTTGCTGTAATATTTATTTACACTTCTATGATCTACTTGATAGCAGATTTTAAAGCAGAGCACAAATTTCCTGCTCCAAACATTTTTTGGATAAAATCTGTTTCAGGAAGGAAAGGAGAGTTACAGCACATGCCTGCCTCATAATAAGTATTGCATTATTCAGATGAGGACTGATTTCAGAAACTCGGGAAAAACACTTCAATTTTATCAGATCTATAAAATGGTTTCATATGCCCCCACTGTTCCTAATCCTAGAGCTTACCCAGCAAAATGGCTACACAGGAACAGTCTGGATGTACAGACAAAAATATCGCACTTCCTACTGGGATGTGCACATTAGTTTTGAAATGAATTCTGTCTGACAGACCTGTCATTCTAACCTATCCAGGCAAGCTCATCTTTGCTCTGATTTTTYCATGCTGCTATAATTGGCCACACCACTTTTCCAATTTTACCACACTGAAACAGCTGGTTTTTAAACTAAGCTCAAAGCCTAGAAAAATTTAGGGGGGGGGGGGGCACAGAATCCTGTCTTCTTTGCTCCTATCCAACAGCTAGTTTGTGTTTTGGTGTTAGGTACTTGAGTTTTTCTTTTCCATCATGTTTAAAGTTCCACTTGCCATGCTACAGACTCCAAACATGCACACCCCAAAGTTGGGCCTGTAATGAAAGAGCTGACCAAACTGTAACCCTGCTAATTGAAAAATCAGCTCTATATAAACGGATAAACCTCTATAATAAAAAGTCATGAATTGCATCTACTACACTGAGTCATTAAATAAAGGAGAGACATTCGTCCATCCCTTTTTAATAAAAGAAAAACACACACAAATTTAACTGGTGAAGCTGATCAAAAGATGCAATACCCTTGAAAAATGAATACTAATATCTCAACACTAAACCAGAGTGGGMAATATATTTCAACTTTGAAACTGCTTTGCAATTACACATTAATCCCCTCAGCCTGAACAGCAGGTCTATGAAGAAAGGATTGATCTCCTTTAATGATGGAACCCTAGCACCATGGTTTTATTTTTCACAACACGGTGCAGTTAAGAACCCCACTGTTATTATGAAAATTTCCTCAGCAAAGGAGCTCCATCACATTACCAGTGCACCGATTCATCATAACGTGCCTCGCTCCTGCTCATCAACAAGTCTGAGTGATGAAAAGATCCAATATTATCCTGACAGTACTTCATGCACATTCTCAATCACACATTATTACAGCATCCATATTAATTTTCACTGACACGCGTCCTAGGCCTGTTCAAATTAGGCAAACCAACGAGGGGGAGTTGATGAAATACCAGCATAGCCACAGCTCATTGCATTCCAATTTGCATGCAAATGGTTTATCAGGAAAATTCCATTCCCAGCAACCAGCAAGTGAAAAACAACCGTAATCTACACTTCAGGGCCACCATACAGAGCTTAATGAATCGCAAAGAGAGAAGGAAGTGACAGACCTATGAGAGGATCGATTTCCACTGGCAGCTGGTAAGGCTGGTCTTGTACAGCACCTTGATGAGCTGGAATTCAGGAAAGAAGACTTTAAAACTTTGCATTTTTTTTTCATACATGAAGCCACATATATTTTATAAATCAAAGCTACGCCCTTTTTTTTAACTATTCAAGATTCTTCTGCATCAATTGAATGAAAAACAAAAAAAATCCAGGTGCTTTTGCAGGCTGCTTATTAAACATTTATTTTAGATTAGGGCTATTCTGAATGTATGCCATCAGCAGCAGCTCTGGTCCTGAGCCATAAGCTCTAGCAGATGCTTTACTGGCAACCTCTCCTGTCGCAACAAAACAAAATTAAGTGGTAAAGAGGACTGAAAACAAAATGTGACAACCATCTGCTGACTGTAGCAAATACTATTTTCCTCTTTACTTTTTAAAGGACTGCTTTGGACAACTGCAGCACAAAGGACGTTTTTTTAAAAAGTCAGTTTATGATACAGAGAGGGAAATCTCATAGTCATCTCATAGTCAGCCAGTATTTAAGGATTCATCCTTCACCAAAACCCATTTATTTACTAGTTTGCATAGAAGTTAATATATTTAATTCTGCCAACCCACATTTCATCTGGGCACCTGACATACCAGGAAAATGTTTATGTACTGAATTCTCCTGCAGGGGTAAAAAGAAACCTTTTTTTTTTCCCCCACAGCTTCAATACAAAGAAACAAATTGCTCTCCAGCCCCCCCGATCTCCCCCTGCACCCCCTCCCCCCAGCAGCCTGCTTGGAAGAGAAACAAGAAATAATGGCTAAATACTTACACATATGATTTTTCTACCTACCATCCACAGCTTAATATAAAAATTATTTTCAATACAAGGATTTCTTAAATAACCAACTAATAAGTAAATTCAAAGTTCTGCTGCAATGAAACACCAACATAGAAAAAACAGGAAATCTATGTGAAAAAAAAGAGCATCCTGCTGGCTACCAGCGTCATTAGATGTCAGCAAAGCCACCAAATTCATATTCAAAGGCAGGAATGGGCTTTTTAATTACACATTAGTGACAACTGGTCACTTGGCAACTTAACTTTTTTATCATGATGCCTCATTAACAAAGACAATGCAAAGCCCACAGCAGGGGATATGGAGCAGTAATGATACCTGCCCTCTCATCCTAGGAGATCCCATTTTGGTATAAAATTGGAAGTCAAAAATAGCAAAGGCTCAGGAGTCCACAGACTGACTTCTTAAGCACAGTGTTCCATCAACAGCCTGCAACTGATGTGTGCTCTCACAGAAATGGAGTGAGATGATTTTTTCTTGAATATTTATGGTTGGCTTCTGTTTGTCTAATGGCAAGACAAGTGTAAAATGCCTCTAAATGAAAAAATAGCAACTCAAAAGCACAGCTTACTGCTCTCCCTTTCAGAGGGGAGGGAAAAGCCTGAAAAATCTGAAAGCTCTGTTCAACTCAAACCAATTACTATTACACTCACCAAACTCACCAAACTGGTTGCTTGCTCACGGATCAACAGCAGAATTCTGTTGAAATCAAAACCAACTCCTACCACTTTTGAACGTTTTCTTCTTCCTATGAGTTGTATGTTCACAAAGGCCATTTTTTAAAAGCCTTGACTATTATTTGCCCACTGTCACACATCCAAGCTATGAGAGGATACTGCCATCCTCCTTTCAAAGAAATCCCGGGAGCCCTGTAAATAGTTCTTGCTTGCAACTTGTTATCTTAGACAAGTCTCCCTTCCCCCCTTCCTTCCCACCTTTCTCTTGAAGTGTTTCTCGGCCGGGTGAAATAATACATAGATGTTTCTATTTGAGAGGTAATTTGTAAGAATTAGGAAAAAAGTGTGGGAGTCATCTGGCTTTTTTCAAAAAGGAATCAAGGACCATGGGTCAAGATTTCTTAGTAGGAATTTCAACCATGTAAGTGTTTCTCTGATGCGAGTATCTTCTATTTAAGTTATTTTAGTGGAAGGTCATTTTTCCCTCCTTTCTTAAAAAGCCTTTGACCAAATATACTGCACTGCACCAAAATAAACTTCCTTTGACAGGCTGGGCCTAAGACTGTCATAGTCAAGGAAAGGAAGATGGATGTCTTTTAGATTGGAGAATATCAGAATTGAAAGCGGAATTATATTCTCAAGTACAGCACACTTTTAAAGGAAAATTAATTTTATTCATTGCTGTGCAAATGGCTATTTTGTTTTCCTTTCATACTGAGAATACATAAGCACCTACATAAGTAACTTTGGGATGTTTAAGATAAGACTTCCCATATATTTTATTTTCTAATCCTCACGGGGTGCCTTTAAGAGCAGAATATCGAGTTTTTAATCAAGAAAAAAACTGGCAGAGAAGATTTCAGGCAAGTTCTACATGCTTTAAAACTGCCTTTGACATGATATAGTTAAGGCTCTCAACAGACAGAACAAGAGGAAGAGTATGCCTTTATTGTGACTAAATAGTGATAGACTGTTCTAGTCCTTTTGCATGGTGCCTGATGGCCTGGAAAGAAACATACTGTTTTTACAAACCTTTGGTGTGCTCTATATCTTGCTGCAATAGCTCAGATTACCTATCTAAGGAGAAACCAAGCTCACATGTGAAGAGCCTGCTGTGCCAACGAACTGGATTTGCTTTTTCCACTTTAAACCCACAACAGTTCTGCAGCAAACTGTGACCAGACAAGAGAAGTGCTGCTGGATGGCAGGGGTTTCTTAGGCTCCTTGCTTTAATGTACTTACCAGGGAGGCTGTGCCACTTGTTCACAGCAAAGAGCCTGTTGGCAGTGACCGTGATCACAGCCGGAGTGGCCAGGCCAGGCTGGGTGTTGGCAGCCACGTGAGTGACCGGAGAGTTGGACGGGAACTTGAGGACCATGATAACATCCTGCTGGGCTTGCTCTGTGAACATCAAGGGGCTCTGCAGGAGGAGATACTGTTGAGTGCACACGACAAGAACCCAAATACACAGGAAAAGAGAACACGGGGAGGAGAAGAGACAGGACAAGAGAAGGAAGATTGAATTAAAAACCACGAGATCTGATAGAAGCTGCAGCAGAAAAGCAAATGCACTAATAAGTAGAAAGGCTTGTGGAAATAACATTATAGGCAGAAAACCTTGCCTGCACCCTATTAATCTTAGGGCTTTGTCGAACACAGGGTGTCTGTATACAGACTTTGTTACAGATCACAGCAGATTAAACTAGAAGTTTTCAATTGCCTATCTCTGCCAAAAGAATTCTCCTTCATATCTGCAGAGACAACATGTCAAGGAAAGCAATGCCAAACCAGGAGGGAAACACAAAAAATAGTGAGCAAAAGAAATTCCTGCTCCCAGAGATTGTCTCGAGTTGCATTAAATTGGTAGACTGTTATTTTTTACAAGCCAGATGAGAACATGAAAGAACAGTAAAATAAACAGATACACACATACACTAGATATATGTTCTGTGTATATTTCTGGTGTACAAAAATAAGATTTATGAATACAAAGTAGAAGACTTCACTGCAAATGTGTTTCAAAAGACAAACATAATTAAATGCACTTGTAAAGAATACAAAGTGGATGTGATTACAGACACTATCCTGCATTGTTTCCAGAAATGCTAAAGGAAGGGAATGAATCCAGACTTTCATTTTCAACATAATTTTTTAGGTTTTTGGTTTTTTAGTGTAGTAATTTGAAAAGTTTATTAACTTCTTAACTAAGTTCTCTAAGAATACCGCAAACATCAAAACAAAATATTGAGGATCTGGATATCAAATGTAAGAAGAAAAAGCAACATCTGATGGGTTTATGACTGTGTGGTACATCTGAAAAAAGAGAACCCCATTGAAATGCAGAGGTACAATCATCATGGTCACCAGTAGCTACACTGCTCAAGTATTTGTAATTTTCTAATAACCAAATTGGAATACTAATGAAGTGTCCTTGGCTATTCTCCACCTGCAATATTTCATTACATATATGTGCATTGTAAGTGCATACATTTAATGTATATTTATACAGAACTAATAAAAAAATTAAATACATTTGCATTTTTATTATCACTCCTTTTAAAAAAGTTATTAAGAGTACTTAGAAAAACATATTGCCCTATGAATTCCTATTTACAGTCTTGCATAAAGGTGTAAATAAAAGCAACTAATAAGCTACCCAGACACCCTTCTGAGCAAGTGGCTAAAAGCCAATCAATATTATGAGTTAATCCTCCCTGGATGCTCATTCAATTAAAGGTGTCAGTAATGCCTCATCTGATGTGGCCTCAATTAAATCCAGCTATCTGATGGTTGAAAACACAAGGGGATACAGCAACAGCAGCAAAACCAGACAAATAGGCAGCCWTCATGTGACTGCTAATTACTACACCTGGTGTATATTATGGCTTGTGCACTTAACACAGCACGTGGTGACTTCCAATTCAGCTGTATTCATGCACACACGCACACGAGAACAAAACTCAGTAAATAATGCAACTAGAAATAACTCAGAATTATGACTGGAATTTCAGCTCTAGGAATACTTTTAAAACCACTTAATATAGTGCTATTATGAAAACATGTATTAATATCCACAAAACCAGCAAGTGAAGAACTAAAGGCTTTTTTTTCTGGGTGTACCCCAGCCCAAAAAACCACAGGAGTTAGAAACAGCTAACTTCTTAGATTTTAACGTCTTCTATTACATACTAAATCTTCACTAATTCCTCATCATGAAAAATATTATGATAAAACCACACAAACTGCTTTCTGGTATCAAATTTATTTATATAACAATAGCTCTGACTAAAACATCAATAATCAACTTCTCAAGTTGCTCCTCTTCCTGAAACAAATCCCTTTAAATTAGAGTGAGCACTCAGTGCATGGCACCATGACAGACAGACAGACATATGGCAAGTGGCTGCATGAAGGGGAGTACCTGGGCTCCCCAATATCCCTGTTAGCAGGGCTCTTCTGAAACACATACACACGAGTCCCTGCAGTGTCTGCTGGCCTGGGACCTGGGCATGGGGCACAGGCAGCTGAGCTGCTCTCAAGTACAACATGGGATGCATTTCAGAAAGGCCAGTAGATCAGTTTTATCAAGGAAGTTTACACTTCTGAGACTCCTGCATCACGAGGTTTGTAAGCTACTTTGGAAACAATTCATGTTTCTCTGTAATCTTTTAAAACCTTCTGCACTTCAGATATGTTTTTAAATTAATAACCTTAGTCTGCTTGAGTAGGACAGATTTTCTTCTTGCATGTCCTGTATGACATGTTTATGGGTTTTGGGGTTTTTTTGTATTGCAGTGTAAAATGTCCACTCTAACAATAAGGGAACATAACCTTTTGAAAACCTTGGGAATTAGCAGACCATTTGTTCCACTTGTCAGAATATCACTTAACATCTTTAGTTCTGGACCTACGACAACATAAATGATATTTTAAACACAAGGACTGCACACAACATGATATGAAAAGTGATCAGTAATGTATTAATAATTTGTAAAACAAAATTATATTAGACACAAGTAGAGGTAAAAGGGAAAGCATGTTAATGCTCACTGCCTGGATTTTATCACCCTAGCTTTACTGCAAAACACATTTAGTCACATTCTTTGCTATGTAAGTTTCAGCTCATGAATTCCTAGTAATCCTGGTTTTAGGGGAAAACCTATGCCTGGGGGAAAAGACAAAGAAGTTCCACCTCCTAAATCCATGCTTCTTGGGGAATCTGCCAAAGATTAACTAAATTGTCTCCAAGAAGACTGGCTCTCACCTGTACAGGTATGGTATTAACAAAATCAACTGATGAAGTGTTCTTAGATTACACTGACAAAAAAAAAACTACACTAGAAATCAATGCAATCCTTCCTGCAACAAAGAAAAGAAATAGTTAAGCACTGCATGCAACTCCTACCAAATCGTAACTCATCCACTGGTTTTAATAACATAATTCCACAACCACATAAAAGCAAAGTGAAAGTGTCCAGTTCTGTAAAGGTAAGGTAGCAAAGGAAGTGAGCACAATGGCAGGCCACAAAGAGTTAACATGGCACTTACCACCTGCATGGCAGAACTTCTTGGAGGATGTGGTTCTATGAGCAGTTGGGAAGGGGTCTGTCCAAAACTTCGTATTTGAGCTTCCACAGCCTGGAAAAAGCACAGGCAGGTTTGCATGTTAAGAGGTGCTAATTACAGGCAATAGAACCATAACTGTCACCTGAAAATGTCATTCCACACTTCTGGCTTGTTTCATGTTGAAAATCAACCCCGTGTGTTCACTGTGGGGCTAAGTGCTTGGCACTGGTACTAAGAATGAGGTAATCATTTTAGTACTGTGGATGCTATTTCCATGAGAAACTCTGCAAAACCTCATCCTGCTCAATGATATTAAACAGAAACAAGCTATTATAATCAGAAACCCTCTACATTGGCTCCATTTTTCCTTTCTAACACTGGCTTATCCTGTTTGTATCATAACTCAAACCCAAAAGTTAACGTTTAAAAAGTTTCTGCAAGTATTAAGTGTTGTACATTAAACTCCATTGCTTCATTTCACAGCAGTAACTAAAAGGAAAACAATACCGAGCTCTTATTCTTACTTCCAGGTTTATTCAAGAAGAGCAAAGAATGTTAGGATGCATTAAACTACCAACAGCAAAACTACAGGAGAGCATGAAGGCAAGGGGGTTTTTAAAGTTTATCTGTATCTTCAGCAACATGCTTTAGTACTTCCTTCATTTTCATTTCACATGAAAATATTACGCTTAGTGATTTCTTTAAAATAATTATGCTGAAACCTGTGAACATCAACTTCTTGCCCTAGGCACGTCCAGCTAATTTTCCATGCTGCCACCTCTTAGCCCACTAGTCTAAAGATAACATCAAGCAGCCAAAATTCAACAAGTTACTTCTTGTCATGTTGGCCCCCTGCGCCATGCACAGAAACAGGCTGATAGTACAGAAAATCTCAAATCATTCATCTGAGTTTATATCTCTTTCACAGTGAGCTTAACTAATCACCTTGCCTTTGCTGTGGACTAGCATGCTTTACATGGCTGATGCCTCAAGTATTTTCTCCTAATTCTTCTTTTTCATGGTTCCATCTTCCTCAATGCTCCTTTACACTTACATTTCCTGGTCTATTTTAGCCACTCCTTAAAATTTTTGAGACAATGGAATAACACCAGTGCTGACCTTACTCTTACAAACTATTTTTATATAATTATAAAGACCTTTAGTAGGACATTGCCCTGTTACAAAAATAACAAGCCAAAAGCAGAATGCACCTGAGACCTTAAAATAATCATCCTCTTGACAGTAAACATGCCATCCAAAACACTTGACTTTATTATATTTGGCAGAGCTTTTAAAATATCTGAACTCACCAGAACAGGAGTCGAAATCAGTCTGTGAACAGATTCTAACACTCTTGCTCACTCTGGGAAGGACCATAATCTTCAAAGAACTGGTGAATAAGTTATCAAAAAGCTGGCTGAAATCTGACACACACATACAGTGTGATGCAGTGAGCACTTTTGGAGGAACAGCAGTATCAGACTCATGAAATACTAAAGCTCAGTAAGACCACATGAGTCTCCTTCCTGCTGATGAGTAAGCTACATTAAAATTCAAATTTAGGGGCTTGTGACTCAAGATATCAAGGGAATCACAAAAACTTTGAGGTCTCTTAAGACATGAGGCATTAACAAATGAACTGGTCAGCAGCCCTACCCTCTCCGTAAGATGCTGTTTGTTTCAAAACATCCAGATTTTAAAAAGATGTGCCCAAACTTACTTGCAGATTAAGTAGCATATTTTTTCCAGCAAATGGGAATTCTGCCCTGCATTGAGGGTAGAACCAGAAGAATATAGGATAAAATATTCTTGAAACACATCTCCCATACCTTTCTTTTAGAACTGAGAAAAGATAAAGCAAGGAAATATTAAGCTTTAGATTTATTAATTTCCTTGTATATTGACTTATGATCAATAAAGAAACTTTTATTCCCAAATGCTCATGTTCAGCATTTTAAATAGAGTCAGAATTTTTATTTCAACCTTGAAATCTGGTATGTCTTTGAACGCCCAATACTACCTCCAGAAACTATATACTTACATGGTGCCAACAGTGAGGAAAAAAAATAAGAAGAAACACAAGATATCACATATTGACACATAGTATTGCAATACATTCATCATTACAAGAGCTCAAACAGATGCAGATCAAGTATAAAGTACTGTACTCAACCGCTAGTCAAGAGGCACTGTCTGTTTTCACACAGTGTCTGTCAGACCTAGTGAAGCTGCTGACCAGTGGAGCAATGGTTTTGCCAAACCCTGCCTCAGAGGATCACAAATTCTCCATTTGAAGTCTTAACAGACACTGTTTATGATCTAGCTTGAGTTTGTCGTCTTTACTGGTGTCTTCAGAAATCCAAAAGAAATTTGAAGAACTGTTGAGTAAAGGCAACAACACTTGGACAAATATGTCTAGACATAGCGGCTAGACTTCAGAAAAAAAAAACCTTCTGCATTCTTTCTGGTTACTGTGAAAAAAAAACTAAAGGTTTCTCTTTTTAGTTTCCACATTTTGTAATAATGACCAAGAGAGTGTACTAGCAAGCCCAAATGGTTTCTTCCTTTTCCCAGATTGTATTCAAAGTCAATCCAGATGTCAGCTCCACATTCTGATGTCTCAGTCAGAAGGATCACATACAGAAGGATGCAAGATGACCTCCCTCTGTCAGCAGAAATGTGATGGTGGAGCTGGAATCAATCCCCATCTCTCAATCTATGTAACAGCAGAAAGAGCCACCAGATGCCTCTCAGACTTTTGTTCAACTTGTCAAAGAAAATCAGGTAGGACCAGGGAATCTTTTTCTCAGAGATATAATTAGTATCTCCTTTGAAGAAAAGAACCTACCTACCATTCACCTGAGAAAATACAGTAAAATGCCCATCAGTCAGAAAGTCACCATCCACTTCCTTTCTAGTGAATTATAGCCCAGCCTCTAACTGAGCTTTCTTGAAAATAACTATTACCAGCATCAGTCAGTATTACTAAGAGACAGATCCTCCAGCAGTAGAGGAAGGGCATGTATTCCCACACTGCTGGATTCCTCTGGAGCACACAGCCATTCACCTGACTGTAGGTAGAAACATTTGGGAAATTTGCACAACCAGTTTCACATCTATTAAGGACACTATATAACTGGTAAGACATACAAAACCTTTGCTTGAAAGACATTTTTAGCTTGACAAACTCTTATCACTGAAAGCAAGATGTGTGCCACAAAATAAAACATAGTATCATTCCACATTTTATTTCAGTGTTTCCAAAAGACCTAACTAAAATAACCTTTTTCCTGTTAATCATCTACAAACCCAACATTTTTGTAAGGCAGAATTGTTCCAGATGCTACAACAAGAAGCAATAAAACAAAACAAGGTAAGCAATCCTTTACAATAATTCACACAGTATGCATCCCAAACACATACTTACGTAACACTGTATTTTGAATGTTAATTAATTTAGAAGCATGAAAGCCATAGGCAAATTTCCTAAGTTAACATTTATCTGATTTTACCCATTCCTAAAAAGCCTCCCAGGTCATCTCTTCCCTTGGGGTATGGGAAGGGGAAAAGGAGAATAGGGAAGCAAATTGAAAGAAGGAAAGTAAAGAACCTGAAAACTTGGCTTAGCTATAATGTAGTTCCTGGCCACTGTTTAGTATAGCTACTTCCAGTCTCTGAACTTACCCTCTCATCTAACTGTGAAGAAAGTTAATTCAACAATATGCAGTACCCATCAAATACGGCTGTAAATTTTTTGGGAAGGAGGGTGATGGCGAGGTTGAACATATGGATGCAGTTAAGGTAAAAACAGATGTTTGTTACTTTTCTTTGCAGCAACACTCAGAAACTAAGTCAAAATTGCTTTTTTTTCATGTTTATGTCTGAAAGAACTATAAAATTAAATATGAGGGAGGGCGGGTGGAGGGGGAGCTGCAGTGAGTGTCACAGAGAAAGAATGAAACGATCTCCAGTTTTGAACTCAAATTCTCAAATGAAGGCCCGTAACAGTTAAAAGGCAAGACATACACCATTTAACTCCAGATTTAAAGACCTTTAAATCGTAAGAGCTCAGAGTTGGTTTCATCATGCCTCCTCAGACACAAAACACCCAACTGAGGAGTCCAAGGGCACAGCACATCCATGTTAAAATGCATGTCTTGTTCTGAGGGTACAACAAGCTACAACCTCCTCATTTGCTACAAAGAGGCTGCTCTCAGCTCCATTACAGTTCTGCGCCAAAGTATTCCCAGTTACTTCCCAAATCTCTACGATTTAGTTGCCAAACATTTGAAACCCCAGGTGAAATAACAGCATGCATTGTAATATATATTCTTTCAGCACACATGTCAGGGACAGAAAATGTTTTGGGTTCATCCTCCATCTTTCTGCCCAGTATTTATGTCCAGAAAATAACAGCCCTTGCAAAAGTAATTATTTTGGCTCTCTGCCGCTCCTACCTCACTTTTCAATATTCAAAAAGGTTTACACACATGTTCCTCAGTGATTTCTATTGGCTTGAGTGATATGCAATTACGATTACTTGCTTTCCCCTTCCTTCCACCCAGATGTTGCATTAGAGCATCAGAGAACACAGACTGTTTGACAGGGAAGTTGAATGGCTCAGCGGCCAACTAAGGAGCTCTTTCCCCACGGACAATGATTAAAATCCAGCTCCGGTAACAAGTGATCAGAAAACCCTCTCTGATCAGAGAGAGCCACTTACACCCCTACAGGAATACTCTTATTTAAATTCCTCTAGGACTACAGGAATACAGATAACACTAGCCAGAGAGCAAGCACAATTCATAACACTAGATAAAATTGCTGAAAAGAGGCAGAAGATTGTAAAGAGAAGCTCTTTGTAGTACCATCTCCCTTGTTTCCTAACAATCCCCATTAGATCAAGATTGTGAAAAATGGGCAAAATGCTTTTCTAACAGAGGCAATGTATATGCTGGCTGACTGTACACCTGCCCTGGGGATATTGCACTACACTTGACCCAAGGAAAAAATACAGCACTCAAATGTTAGTATCGTAAATTCACACACTCCCATTTGCTATTTTAAAAATAAAATGAACAGTCTAGTTTCTTCATGTCAAACCAGAAAATTATTTCTCTTGTTTTGACTTCACAAATCAAACATTTTGTTCTGAATAACCTCCATTTTTTGTTTTCTCATTTCACCATTCACTTAATATACTGATTTAAGAAAATTGTGTGTGCTAGCTTTGAAATCTAACAAATAGCAGGGAAGAGAATGGAGCAGAAGAAAGGCTAAGGAAAAGACACTACAAGACCAAGAGCTTTTTTTATTGTTCTCTAGGTGTCATTAATCCTGACTGCAAAATGTTTGTGATGTACCCTCTGCTAACCAAGCAGAATGCAGAAGGCTCTTGTTGCTGCCCACTAATGCAGGTACAGCTCCAAGCCCAGCACCTCAGGGTTATGGCTCCATAGTCGAAGCGTGGGCAGAAATACTGTCAGCAGCACACAGAGAGGGACCTTATTAGGGCACATGAGCAACTTGGGATGGAGCAAAAAGTGCACAACCTTAGCCTGTGTGTTAGCGAGGTCTGTAACAAAACCATGGGCCTCATTACACAAAAAAACTACACATACATGGAGAAATTAAAGCCATCAAATAGAAATTCAGCATTTTTTTTCTTCCTTCTTTTTACCTTCCTTGTAAGAAATATATCTGCTGCCTAAGATATTTATTTTCTTCTTATCACCCCCCAGTTTCACCTCCTTCTGCCTGAAAATACCTGAGTTCTGAAAATACCAGAATTGTCTGGAGATTGGTTACTGGTCTAACCACTTGTTGTTTATAAAATYCATATTAAAGATATATGGATGGGAAGGGGTCACCCTAAGCAGGATTACTTTTTTTTCCTCAAGCTGTTTGAAATCAATATATGAATAATACATTATCCTATTCACATCAGAAAGTGAAGAAAGGAGAACTGCATAGGATGCCTTCCACCACATCTTTACAAACAAAAACACTAAACCAGCTCTTAATCTACATTAAGGACTTTTGTGTGAGAAAAAAGAAAAAATGAAGTCTTTTTGTCCAGACAAAGCAGTGTGACAATTACATGGCACTCATTAAAACAAAACAGGAAGTAATCACAGTTTGTGAGAATACAAATAGAAGCCCCTCAGGGCTGTGCAAGTTGCCCCAATCTGAATATATACATTCCAGGCATATTAAACAGAGGCACAGCCTGGCCTGGCTGCAATCTCCAGCTCACGCAGCTGTCCGTCTACTGCAGCGTAATCCCAGCTGCCAATCTGAAAGAAACCAGTTAGTCAGAGCAGACACAACCAACAGAAACAAATGTCACTCAATAATGTTCAGAGGCTCTGGGTTCATGGATAATTTCAAACAGTATCTCTGTCTGGAACATTGATGTGCTCATTCAAAACACCTAAATCTTTGGCTACTGGAAAGAAGCAGATAAAAAGCACTAGAACTACAAAAACAGGTCTGGTAGTACTTCAAAGAGACTGACAAAATAAAAAGGGAAAAGAGTCTAAAAGGAGAGTAAAGATCAATTTAAGGACCTGCAAATAAAACTGGAGTCAATACAAGCAAAAGCCTAAGCTGCTCAGGAATTAGTTTTTTAAAATACAACAGTTTCTGTTTTATTTGAGCACCACAACGAAAATTGCTTCCCACTTCTCTTTTCTGTGGCAGCTAAAGATTTCAAGAGAGCAAATCGGTGCTTTCATTTCAAATCAATTATTATCACAGAGAAAGTAGTGGAACTGCCATGCACAACACCCTCAAACTTCAATTTCTGGCATTATTCATTTGCTTCTCTAAATAGCTAAACAATCCCAAATTTTCTTATTTTAAACCTTTTCCTCTGGAAAAAAGCAATCAATTCCAATCTTTCAACAATTCACAGAATTTCCTAAATATTGATGTCGAATTTCCTAAATATTGATGTCATCTCTATTTATTAAATAAAAAAGCTTTGTTAAAATAAAACATTTCAATCTGAAGGAGGTTAATACACAGACATCAAAATCCAAAATGTAGTGGTCTTTAAATGGTCTTCTCTGATCACCTTTCAGAATCTGGAACAATTGTGAAAAAGAAATAAACAATTCCTTTTCTTAAGCTATGAAATACATTTATTTAAACTCTCATAATTACTACCTGCAAGACCAAACTTGCTGTTTCCAAACTATGGGTGCAAAGCTATCTCAAGGTTTTCTACTGCAACAAATGAAATTTTTGTTATTTAATAGAATGTAGTATTTAACTGAGACTTGACTTTTGGAAAAGACTTGACTTGGACTGAGACTTGCTTGAGGAAAACACCTCTGGCACGACCACAAGCTTTCTCACTCAAGCAGTAGCTATTTATCAAACATAACTAATAACTAAAATAACAAATTTTGGTAAGTAAACACTACACACATCTACGGCCACTGTGGGAACAGTGATGCCTAGGTTAGACACCCTGGGCTGCAACAAGCACACAGAAAGGAAATATTCCAAATAAAAATGTTTTGTTTCCCAATTACTATGAAAGTCAATACAGAGACCATTCACACAGCATAAAGAAGCTGCAAACAATCAAAGCACGTTGATGACACAAAAAATTCCTGCAGCCTGTTCACTTCCATGTTTCTTTCAAGGCTAAATGACTTGGTGTATAACTGTAACTATTATATACAAGTATATCTCATCCTTTCCACATATGGAGAGGAAAAAGTACTTTAAAAATAGAAACAATTTATACCAAAAGGAGTTATTTTTGAAGCATTATCAATATCACTTTTATCCCTACCTTATTTATCTTTCTATTATTCTTTCTTATTTAATGCTAGCCAACAAACATGTCAGCTAAGACTGACCAACCAGGCACAAATGAAAACGCAAGGAGCCCAGGGGGTCTCAAGACCTCTCTGGCTCTTATAGATCCTCAAGACAGGTCAAACAAGAGGTGAGGGAACTGACTGTGCTGAAAATTTCTATCCCTTGAATTTCAATCAAAGGCTGAGTGAAAAAAGTACTCAGAGCTGAAGAACCAATTCACATGTGTTATCTCCTTCCAAAAAACTTTACTACTTCCTGCCAGTTTTTTAAATCCTTATATGTGGAGCATCCCAGTCCTAATTTAATTAACTCCAAAATAGCTCTTCTTTTTCTGCTGGATAGAGAAGCAGAATCAGCAGATAAAATTACAATCTACCCTGTAATGAAGACTAAAAGAGAACAACAAGGTCAAATATTTTACTGGACCAGAATCCAGCTGAATATTTTTTCATGTCTATTTGTAAGCATTGTAGTAAATATGTAAGCTAAGACAAAGGGCAATAAATTCCCATTCATGACATCAAACTCCGAGCTGAATGGAATCAAAGGAGTGCCACACCACAGATAATTGCAGTAAGCACTTGCTTATGCTCATTTTGCTCGTTTACTCCAACACCACAAGCAGGTCACAGTGTGAGCAGAGATGTGAGGACTAATAGGTAACTGATACAAACGGGTGGCAGGAGTGGTGCTCCTGGTATTTAATGCTCCTTTCACCAGAAGGAAATACTGCATCCTTTCATGGGAGAGTCCTGATGTCCAGGCAAGCTGATTTCATTGAGCACTGGTACCTGCCCTCACAGGAGGCCCTGCCTCTGTTGCACACTCCTACCATGGGTACCGCCCCAGGAATAGACCAAGGCATGGGCTTGGATGCATTGCCAAGTCCACATCTCCTTAGCCATTAAATCACTGTACAATCCTTTAAATACAGCCTTCTTAATTCCAGTTCCATACAAGGGTATTTTAATACAGATTTGCAATTAAAATGAGATCAATGTTAAACATTTATTTGGCTTTTCCCACTGTTCCTGTACTGTACAACACCAAACATGTCATCTGTGCAGCACACTTCCAGCCAGAGACAATTCAAAGGTGGTTTCTACGGTACTTTGAACGTTGCCTGCGTGAATTTGTTACTTATCGAATACAGCACACGGAAATTTACTGCTCTATGACAGCTACTTTATAACCATTTTATCCTACATTTTAGAACTCATCACAGCCACAACAAAGACTGCTGCTAAATCCAGACTGATCATTTTCCCAACTATTTAGTAAATGTTAACTATGTTATAAATACAAATTGTGTTTATACTCCATGAAAGATTCACTGTTTTCAGGGTTCTCCAGCTAAGCTAGAGCTGAAATATGCTATTAACTCCCACCATGACCAGACCTAAATAAGAGGCCAAAAATGCTTTCTCTGGGATAAGATATCAGATCTGCTACTGCTGTCATGAAACTGGGGTCATGTAAACTAAACATCCTTATAACTTCTTTTGGGCACAGAAGTCTTCCAAACTGTAAATATTTAAAAATAAAGTAAGACTCATAAGAGATAGACTTAAGATGAATAAAACTTACCCAAAGATATTAAATAACATTTAAAAGCTATTATCCATTAAAAAATTTGCCCATATGCCTTAAAACTGAAAATAAAAGAATTATCTTTTTTACATAAATAATCAGAAGTGGCACATTCAAACAACAAGCCAAATGCAATGTCGAAGCTGATTCTTCATAATTTTTGAAACTCATCAGTTCATATGGAAATTAAATATCACCAAGAGAAAGAAATGTGCCAAAAAATGGACAAAGCTTGCTTCCTAATGTTAAACAGACCACCTTCATGTAACAAAAAGGCAGCTTCTCTTCAGAGGAAGAAGTACAAAACAACAGAACCATCTAAGGCTAAAAGCAAATCACTCGATGTTGTTATTTAATGGGACTTATGTTTTTAGAGATATTATTGCTAATTTAAAAATTATTAGTCTTCCTTAATTGCTGACTTCAAAGATCATATCAGATGGTTTTGTTTTGTTTTTCAAATGTGGCTTTTTGATAAGCATCGTATAAAATTCAGGGTGCTTCTTGAAGGGTAGAGAAGTACAAATCCTATATACAAATACAATTTGTACTTCCGGTACAAATCAAGGATGCATTCTCCAAATAATATTTCATCTTCCTGCTACTAACGTTGCTTATTTTCTTTGCTTTTATCCAGTGTTTACACTAACTACATAGGGATATCAGTGGAGAAATGTACTTTTAAGTAGTAACTAAGGGCAACCCACATTCATGTAGTTCTTTCTTACACTAAGCTAGAGACAAGAGGAATTTCTGTTCTTCTGACCAGCACTGATGAAATACCCACCAATCAGTCCTAGATACAAATTATTTTGTATGGACTGTGCTTCAGCTCCTAATCAGTAACTTGTCTGAGTGACTTAGATCTAATTCTTCTTTTTTTTTCACTCCATTCTTGGACAGCTATGGCAAAAAGAGAGCAGAATTTGTGATAAGAAGGTGCTGTGAATTCTCTCCAGAACAGCTGGATGACATTTGTCTGTGCTAAATGACTCCTTGCCCCTTCCATCCAGACAAAAAAAGAGCTCTTCCACAGCAGATCTTGTGATTGGGAGTTCCACAGATCAAAACATGGTGCTCAAGAGCAAGTCAACAGAAGGCAGTGACACAGCAGAGCTCTGCTGGCAAATGCAGTGTTTTTCACCAGGATATTTACTGCTTGCCCACTGAACAGCAACTTCCCTCTGCAGCTGTCACCTTCTTCAGCAAAACACACAAGGAGCAGAGTCAATGACACCACTACCAAAATGCTTGGAGGGGAAGAAGAGGAGGAAGAATGGTCTCCGCAGGATGAGCAGCGCACCAATATGCCAGCAGGGATACTGGATCCCTTGCCTTGCTTCTCCTGGCTGCAGCTCCCTTCCCCCACTGGCTGTGACTCAAACTCCTTTCTCTTGATCTACTCCCCTCCCCCTGAGATTTGCCTTTGAATTATGCAAGCTTTGCACTCCCCAGGGTTTATCTGCCAAAAGGTAGCATGTGGCCCATGGTTTGCATTTTAGTTTAAAATTTGCTATTATGGAAGTCAGATCCTTTCAAAATACTTTACTTCCTTTATTCCCATAGGCAGAAAGAATGGCAGGAAAAAATTGTTCACAGCAGTATAAGAGGATGTAAAAGTTCTAAGTTTTCAGTTAGAAAAAAAAAAAAGTGGAATATGGTTTTAATCAAGTAGTTTTCCTTCCTAGACGAGTACTTCCTTCTTGTAATATATATAACCTGACTGCCTATAAAAATAAAGGTGCCAGTCGGAGCCATTTAGGAGACCTAAGGAAATTCTGCATTAACCTACACCCCTCCACTCCTCAGTGCCTTCCACAATTGTTCTGTGTGTGGCCTCTTTGATGAGTTAGGTCACCAATACCCATGTATATATCTGTGGAGATACCTCAGAAACACATGCATCATAGGCTTCTCATTGCTGATGTGGTACAGGCTCAACACTATCTATGTGGGGATTGCCAAGGTTTAAGCACTTGCTATTATTTCCATATGATACCTAAAAGCCTCAACAACTTGCAGCTCTCAGAATATACAGGAGCTTCTCTTTGGTTTAGGTTTGCAAAAAAAAAAATACTTCTTCTGCTACAACTGTCAAGATTTAAAGACCCAAACCTGAATTGTATCAAGAGGAAAAAGCTAAAATCATCATTTTTGAAACCAAGAAGTTCAGTTTAATACCTGCTTAATAAAAAGATACTCAGTCTGAGGTGCTGTGCCTGCCTAAAAATACTGTAAATTGTCCACATCAGAAATTCATTTGAGTTCTAACCAGGAATTTGGTGGAGAAAAGACGAGATATTTTTTGGTAGGCTGACTGAAGGAGAAAAATAAATGCTGATTGAAGCTGCTTGGTAGCACAGAATGTTAGCACACGTCCTCAGGGAGGCGGATTAGCAAGCAGGAAGAAGGTGAGGCTGTCAAAGGTGCATGATAAATTCATTTAGCACATAGATATAGAATGATTATGCACATAGAAATACACACAAACAGATTTTTCATTACTTTCATCTCTACCCATAAGTAAAACCACAGTAAGTCACCATTGGTGATAAGTCATTAAATTTCTGCAGTATCAGTGTTGCATCGGAACTGATCATATGTGCCATTTAAAATTACACGTTGACATTTACATAATAATAAATACACTTTACAAAACACATGTAAATTGTAAGGGATACCTAACTAAACAGGAGACCTTCCACTATTTTAGTGGCATGCTTAAAAATCCTAAATAAAAATATTCTATTGGGCAAATCCTTCTAGCAACTCAGAACAAAAGTGCTACAAGACACAATTCATTCTGCTGTCTGCATTCATCAGTGTGTATTTTTGACATCATCAGTAGTGTTTCAAAATTCTGCTGTTGCTAAGCTACTCCACTATTGTGAACTCAACAACACTACAATTCTCCTTCTCCTGTTTTCATCTTTCAGCCAGTTCAGACAGCACAGAACAATCAAAAATAAGAAACACTGTAACAAAGTTCTATAAAAAATGCGACAAATTCAAAATATTTGGTAACAAAGTGAATGCCTTGCTGAGATGATCCACACTTCCTAACATTTGTAACTTCCCTGGTCCTAAATTTTTTCAGGCTATAACACAAGTAAAACAGATCACAAAAAATGGGTTAAAAGAACTGTTCAAGAAAAATTTAAATCACACAAAAACTGTGCGTGGAGACTGCTACTTTCAGCAGTGTTACTTCAATTATTAGTTTAATAAATAAAGGTTCAATGATGGTTCATTTAATAACAAAATTTAGAACAATTTACATACAATACCCAGCCTACATTTCAGCTCACACTTTAACCAATCACTTCAAGAGTCTAAAAAATACTCCTAAAAGGTAAGAATAATTCCATGCCAATGTAGAGTGAACAAATTCACTATCAGTGAATTGAAAACATGTCACAGTGAACATCTACTAGATGACTCTTGGGTCAACAATTTTTCCAAACCCAGATGACATTTTTTTTTGTAAGCCACGTGTCCCAATATCCCTCTTCTTAGCTCAATTAATGGTATTTATGTGCAACACATGTATTTTAGGTTTAAATAGACTAAGATGCAGTTTGCAGACTGATGGCAAGCCATGTAATGACAACATTGAGCCATCACTTTGGTATTAAGCCAGTCCCTGTGTCACCTCTAAATAAAACAGTTGATAAGATTCATGTTACTTTGTTTTCATGGACTCTGAATATTTTATAACAAGGTACCACTTCCATTTATTTTATAATTACTACACTTGCAGCTATACTTGGTCCCAATACAGTGTCTGAAGAGAGGACATAAAATCAATCAAAAATCTATTTTAACTATGCCTCCCTGCCCTTTTTTAAACAGCTGGTTTAGGTGGTAGACGAGGAACTTTCAAACATACAATATTCTGTGAGATACTTTGGCAAATAGATTTTCTGAATGATGCTGAGTCTGAGTAAAGCTACTGATCTTTGCAAAGCTGAAATATTTTCTTTTGCATCTGAATAACACAGGCCAGGTTATTTTAATTTGATAGCAAACCTAATTAAAGTATCTGAGGCTACAAAAGTCTGATGCTTGCTACATATGCAAGACTGCACTTAACTGTTAAAAAGTGCAGAAGTAAATTCAGAAGCACAAGCCAAATCACGGTTGTTCACTGCCACTAAGATCCAGTATCAGGGAACAAAAYGACTGAACTCAGCAACTGAAGCAATCCTTGAACTTTTATTTTTATATTGGCATTCAGTTTGGGCTGAAATCCAGGTGCACAAAGTTTAAGAACAACTTGCATCCTTGTTCTATTAATTCTGCATGCTGTGACAACTGGTACAGGCACCTTGCATTTGACTGGCCCGTGGCCAAACCACAAGAAAACACAAAGAAACTGAATGTTCACCAGAAGCCTTGAACAATGTGGAGTCTTTACAGTTTCAACACTGCAGTGGTACATGAAGCCTTTTCTGTATTTATAAAGTACAAACTTACCTCTCTCAGTACAGAATCTGTTATTGAACTTAAATTAACAGCTCCTTCATAAGTCAAATAGTAGAATACATTCAGGGACCTAACAGCCTCTGGCCCTTGCTGTTTGTAGCCAAAAATCAGATCAATCCACTGGTGAAGCTGGCAGGAGACAAACTCACTTTCTAATGCCTGTGAAAAAAACACACACAAAACACAAACTTGAGTTTGCCAGATGGTCATCATTTGGTAGTAGCAGGAGCATTTTTCTTTTATAGCATGCCAAATTATCTTAACAAGTCTAAATACAGAATTGGTAAGAGTATTTCAGACATTCTATCCAGAAAAAGGTGGACCTTGTGATAGATACCAGAGTGTCATGCCCTACCTCCCACTTACTGAGATCTCACTTTTTAAACTGTAATAGTGGAAAAAAGACAAAAAAAGCAGTAAGTGGAAAATATTTGTGCATTTACACACAGGCAGGCCATGTTTTTATGAACCCTCAAAATGAAATTGTGCTGTCCTGTGTGATCTGCATGCTGAATAACAACAGCAGGATTATCTGATTCTGACAGCCAGACAGAAGATTGATAACAGGGAAACAGGACTAACTAGCCAAGGATGCTAGGGTAAAAGATTTTTAACAGGATGAAAATATCAAACTGCCACCACTTTCACGTGTTTCTTGTGTACAAACCTATACAGAGTGCTATGCTGAATGATTAAGCTGCTTTTCTGAAGATGTTAACCAGTTACAACCCAATCCCCAAGACGAGAGCATCCAAAAATAGCTCTATTTAAAGGTAACCTAAAATCATTGCCATCTAAAGAGTTAATTTATGTAGATTAAATCACTATCAGGATTTCTTTTTCCTATTTTATAGAGGATTCAATGTATTTCTGATTTGAATTACCAAATGAAAAAACATAACAAACAGATATTCTCTTCATCTAGCAAAATGAATGGCATTTTCCTTGCAAAGGAAATTCCTAATTTTGAGCAGAGGAAGTTGAAATTAATCGGGAAACCAAGGAAATCACTCTGCAATTTGCACACAAAAATGATGGGTTTGTTTCATTAACCGATGCCTGAAAACAACATTTAAATTGACACATAAAACCAGCAATTGTCTTAATTTGTGTGGTGCACTCCACACAAAAGCCCTAAATATGTTCAAATTAGAGCAAGCTGCTTGATTGTCACTGCAGTCTCATGTCATATTAATGCATGACAAACATTAAACCATACACTTAAATGGCAATTTATATCATTTAAATGTTTACTGCCACTCCAGATCATCACTCATTTAAATGTGACTTTCTGACAGCTAATTTCAGTTAATTTTCCTCGATTCACTTAATTAGAACTTTCAATCAAGAAAAGACCTGTACATATCTTAGACATCATATCATTCTTTTTTTATTATTACTTTTATTAGGATACTGAATTGCTGAAAGTATTCTTTAAAATGAAGCACCACACAGTAGAATATCTGTGGGGATAATCATATAGCAATACCTTACAACATATATGCTTAGCCGGGACTTTTTTTCCTTTTTAATTTAAAAAAACCCCAATATTTAGACGCAGACACACAATTAAAACTATAAAAACCAGAAGTAGGCCAATTAAAAATTAATGATTTCAAAATTGTTTAATAAGATAAAACCAGTCAGGAGTCTCATGAGTGTCCATAATACTGCAATGTACAGCCATAAAATTCTACAGGGCTCAGCAAATTACAATGATAAGAATTAATTTTCATGCTATCCTGCTAAAAAAAAATTAACCCTGGAACATACTTACTGTTATCATTATAACTACTTAACACCAAGAAAACAAGAATGTTAGAAAATTGAGATTTTTTTTTTTATAGGTACATAAGTAAATATTCAGAATGTGTTGAAGTTGTTCATATTCTCCTTTTCTACAAAAGCTAGATTTTCCATGAGTCATATTACCCTCACAAAGCATTTGGACTTGAATAATTAAAGGAATTCCACTGTGAGCTCCTTAGATTAATGTCTGTAAAAATGTGATTTTTTTTTTCCTTTAAAAGCAAAACTAGAACACTTTGCCTTCTCAGGGAATGGTTGGGAACCACTCTGATCTCACTTTTCTTTTTCAAATTTGAAGTTATTTTGCATTTGAAATTTTTACAAATTCAAAAGCAGATTTTTTTTTCCTTCCTAAGCCATTTTAAAATCTTCTTAGCTGCCAAATCCCAAGTGAAAGAGATAACTGAAAACCAGCTACAGTCAGCATCAGGACCTTGAAGGACAGACCAAACAGCACACAAATTCAAAGGCCAAATAAGCTTGCCTGGTATATCATGGTCACAGTTAAGCCCTTGGTTAGAGGGAAGTGCTAATGCTATGACATAATCAATGGGGGAACAATTATTAACAGTTTGTCTAATGACTAAAGAACAGAGTTCCAAGGAAAACAACACCATGCGCTGGATCATCGTGATGCACTTTGCACTGGTATATTTAAATGTGGGTCCTTGTTAAGAAAGCATCTGAGAAATAAAGACATGGCAATTTGCAGAAATATTTGGTTATAAAAAGAAGGGTGTTTGTATTGTTTGCTGTTTTTAAACACTGCTGTTAGCATTTACTTCTTGCAAACCTAAGCTAAGCCTACTGATGGTTCAGCATTTAGGATTACTTCAGCCTCAACTCCATTTAGGACGGGCAGCGCTTGTTAAGGCTCGAGTGAAACCCAGCACGCAGCCATGCGGCACGAACATCCTTCCATGCTGCTCCTGGAGCAAAGCAAGGAATTGCCAGCACCCCCAGGGCAGAGGGAGCTCGTTGCTCACCCTGTGCTCTGAAGGAAATATGTACAACAAGGAAGTCCCCAAAAAAGGCCAGCACATAAAGCAATACCCAAACCCATTGGGTTATTGTAAAATGAATCAAGGATTAATGTCCAATTGTCAATGGATCAACAAGCCCATGGAAAGGCAGTCACATGAAGCCACATACAGATTGTCAATTCTTTCCACAGGGGACTCATATTAACTTTGACAAACTGTCTTGGGGCTGATATCTGTTTCTTTAATGAGATCTATTAGGCAGAGACTAAAACACTTGAGATATGCTAAAAAGTACAGTATACAGATGTCAAACACAAACACCTATTAGTAACTTTCATTTCTCTATTCCCAAGGTAGAAACACTTCAGACACATCAACAAATAGAAGCTTTGATCTTACTAAGAAATTTTAGCTTATTCATAAATATTTTTTGAATGCACAATCTGATGTCACTAAATATGTGCAATCAAAACTATCTCATAGTGAAAAACTCACTATTTTATGAGCATCTTTTTCTGTCCTGTTTTCTGAAAGAATTGAACAGAGAATAATTTACTGCTGGCAACCAAAGACTAACATCAGTCTAATACTAATACAAATGATTTCGTAGAAAAAGGATGGAACAACAAAAAAACATAAAACTAGCAGGCTGGGAACGATTTTTTTCCTTTGTCCAGTATAGATTCTCTAAAGATTTATCATTATATACTTTCCCAAACAATATTATACCTTTGGAATCAAGGTTTGAAAGTTTGAAGTGATTACTATGTCTTTTGCCCTCTACTTTTATTTCTGCTTTAGATTTTATGCAGTGACACACAGCATATGGAGCGATGTCTATTAAAAATGAATATATATTGTTCTACAACTGAAATTAGATGAAAGGTTTAACTGCATTTTTTTTCATTAGCACAGATATATATTCATAGTCAAGCTATTCAGAAATAAATTACAGACTTACTTGCCTTATTCCTATGCTGATTAAGCAAAGTAATTTTGAAGCACAGCATAAAGCACGCATGCAACTCTTATTTGAATGACAGAAAAAGTGTCCAACCCATACAAAATGTGGTTTATGAAATGTTAAAAAGAAAGGAGAAACTTTGTCGACAAACCAAAACTGCTTGTACACGAATAATCTTTCCTATTTATTCAACTGAAAAAAAAAAACCAAAACCAAACCCAAACAACTAAACAAACAAGCCCAGGAATACACTTCACCAGCAAATAAGAAATAAATCTTAAGGAAAAATAATTGCCTGCTACCTCTAATGGACTAAACATTTTAATTCCCCTCTGGAAGAATTTCCTCTGAAATGCTTAAAATGGAGTCTCTTTTATGTTCCACTTGAAAATATTTATGTATGAACAAAAAAAGCACAAATTAGGGTTTCACACATTTTTTAACAAAAACACAACTTTCAGGTGAAAAATACTCTTCTTAAACACAACAAAAAACCCTGCATAACTGCAGCAGCAGGTAAGGACTTCAAACTAATACATGTTCTGGCTTAGAAATACGTGTGTGCACATTCATTCAAAACAAAACCCCAAATCCACCAAAACTAAACAACTGGAATGACGTTTGCATGTTCAGGCTTTCAGACACAAGTTGGTAATGCTGCCTTAACACTGATATATGACCTTTGTAAGTTACAATGAAGAAGGCTGGTTTTTTCAGCCTAATTAGAACTGTTTCAAATTTTCTTGCTAAATATATGATAGAAAGTCCTTTCAACTTTTTTTTTATTCTAGAGTTTCTTTTCACATCAGCCTTGTTCCAATCAAAATATGTTTTGAATTAAATTATTTTGATTCAATATGGGGATCACATTTCACTTCTAAGATTTAAAGTTCGAAAAGGAAAAGTTTAGGCTGTTCAAACAAAGCAAATGCAGCCACTTTGCGGAAAGCTATTCACATTTACCAAGACTGACAAATTGTTTGTGTGCACCATTAGGTCTAGTTTCTGCAATAGTTGCCAGATTTCCTGTCCTCCTAATAACATATTAACTCTACAAGTGCTGGCTTTATCTTTAGAGGTTTTTCAGTAACCTCTTGGATTTAAAAAGTAAATTATGAAATCCACTTTCACCAGCGACACTGCTTGATCACAGGGGTACACACATCTGAGAATAAAGATGTATATAAAGTTATTCAAAAGACACATAATTCAGGCCTGTCCTGAGTATATCAGAAGGAAGAAGACAGCTAGAAAACTAACTCCATGTTCTGCATGAGGTAACACAAATTTCAAATGGATGAAAGGGACATCAAAACAATTTACATGATTGGTGGTTTTTTACTTGGTAAGTAACTATTTCAAGCAAATGCATTCAATTTGCTTACTGTATTTTACAGATTGTTTTAAGCATGAGATATTTAAGAAATGGAGCATTACTTACAGAAAAAAAACTAAAATTACTATTTAATTTTTCCTTTCTATGTCCCTGTGTTACAGAAATGCACTGCCAATTCTTCATCACTGTTTTAACAAAAGTGGGCATTTTACTTTATTTCTCTACTTGGTCAGTGATACCAGGATAAAGTACTCTGGAAAATACAGTCCTAATAAAACATTTAACTTAGTTGCTTTACTGAAGACAACTGATCTCGTAGAAAAAAGGATATCAGCAATTTGAGAAGCTCAGACACAGGAGATCTATGGAAGATTAACTTCCCTTCCTCTGTTCCTTCTTCTCTGTATTTAAGATTAAGCTAGTAAGTAGTAACAAAAAAGGAAATTTGCATAATAGTGTAACTTACTGAAATTTTGTGGCAAGGTATATTCTGCATGAGCAGCATGTAAACATAGAAAAATATTTTGCATTCAAACCCCTATCTGAATTAATGTCATTATTACCAAAATAAGAGTAGCATGTTTAGCCAAAAAATCTTAAGGGCTCTTTTATCTTTTGGTCATTTCTATATTGAGTCTACAACAGTAATTTTGTAGTTTAAATGGAAAAGTCAGACAGCTTCCATACATTTTATAAAATGAAAACTGTATCTCCTTTGAAATTTGGCTTTATTCTCAACTGAAATATCTATTATTAGGTGCCAGGAATAAAAGATTTTTAAAAATATGAAAAAACTTCATTGAAGCATTTGTAGTTACTCTTTCCATCAAGGGTAGTGATCACTTTTAACATATTTCTCAGTATATCCTTGATAACCTGCAAATTTGAGAGAAATATTTTAAGGCAGAAGTCCTACAATCTTCCACGAACAGTTTATGAACAGAACAAATGATGCATTTTTATTCCTAAATTTCAAAGTTTAGACATCTATCCCAGGTGTTGCCTTACCTCAGTTGTTCACAAAGTCATGGTTGTCACAATGCTAACTTCCCTACCAAAAAAAAGAGTGGGCAAAACCTGTCTCAGCCCACTGGCTCCATCAGTAAACAGACGTTTTCCAAAAGGCGTCCCAAGAACGGCCCCGTCCCAACTGTCTGGTTTCTTCACACCAAGACACAGAAAAGGTACAGAACTGGTACGAACAGAAAATGACTAGGAGGTCTTTATTCTATTCTCCTACATGAAAAATAATTTATAAAAGCCGTAATTAATTTCAGTTGTGAAATCACACAAATGGCCATTGTTATTCATAACTCTGATAATAGTGCTATATGTGGCTGGCATCTGTCCTTCCCCAGAGACACACAGAACATCTAACWGTGACTGGCTAGTCCATAACCTTTTTTTACTACAAAGTTGGCTACAAGCAAATTTTGATAGCACCAGTAGGTATTGCTGAGTTATTGGCCATTTCCACTTTCCCCCACCACATCCCTGAATTTACTGTCCACATTTAAAACATCTGCTACGCTGTTAAGAGGATTCTCTCCCACAGAAAAGTCATCAACATCCTGAGGCCAAGACAGGGAATGAAAACTCTTTCTGAAAATTCTCACACACGGTACCAAAAGGAGGCAGGAAGTTCCCTCCTCCCTGAAATTCAGCAATTCCTCTCCCAGTTCCTCTAGCACTTGTTTGCATGAAGACTGACAGCCTGGATCTGGAACCTATTACCCATGGAAGCACAGGCTGTTAACCACACAGCTAACAGTTGGCTCAGCCAAATTAGTTCAAATGAAGTTTTGTGTTTTAAAAAAAAATCCAAACCCCAAACATCAAAATCCCACCAGACAGGACTGCATTTCACAGTGCAATGCTGTGCACTGGTTGTCTCAGCATCCCACTCTGCCACAACAACCCATTTTTCCCCTCAGAAGTCTAATGCAGGGACATTGCTTCCAATGCTTTAGCTCACTTGCAKTACTTCTAGCCAAGGGACTTCTGTGTGACACTTCCTTGAGCCTTGTGATCACAGTCTGAATGTCAAGTGTTAGCAAGACAAACTGAAAGGTCAGAGGACTCCACACTTCTGAAAGGATGGTAAACAGTCATTGAGCTTTTTGTGTTACAGATTCTTTCCCTTTAAGAGAGAGGTGCAAAATACACACCACAAAACTTCAAACCATGCAACATTTGCTTGCCTTTGAGGCTGTATGAGCTTTTTAAATATTGAAGCTTCAAACAGACCAAATTCAGAAATTCAGGGAAGTACTACAGTACTCTTAGCAGTGGCATTTTGATTTTAGCTTGCTTACGTGTACTGAACTTACAGGTAACATAATCCTAATGCAACATACAAACTCAGTGACTGCAGTGAAGGTCATGAAGTTCTAGAAAGCATCAAAAACATGAATTCAACTTGCATCACTAAAATGCAAAAAAAGATTTATGTGAACACAGACCAAGCCACACTTGAAATGGTTTTCAAATAAGTATTTAGGCTGCCACTCCATTGAATCCTCAAAGTTTAAGCCTAAGCATATTGTTTGGTTAAYGACAGCACAACACACTTCAAACTGTGAGAAACTAGTGATTTTTTTAAGCATTTTACATTTAAACTGCTTGTACATTTCTTCCTTCCTAACATTTACTCTGTGAGCCCTAAAAGTGAACTGTTGCTTTATTTTTGCACTCTGTTTCAACAGCTTGCAGCATTTACGCTGTGCTTTGATGTGTCAGTTGTATACCCAATTCACAAGAGCTGTAATGATCAACAAGTATTATTATGCATGTAAGAGGAGACAGAAATGGCTGCAAACACATGGTCTTCAAATCACTGCAAACAGCACAAGCAAACATCTTAGAGGAGTTGTAGAGACTAATCTAATTTGTCTTTGAAKCCAGTGGTGGAGGGGGCAAAAAACGCTCCAGAGAAAGTCAAGATTAGGAAATGGTATGACAAAAGGTCAAGGAATTTAAAATTTAAAACACAGTTTAGATGCAAGTCAGCCAGAAAGGTAATTTCAATCTTGTAATTTGACTTGTCTGCTAATTCACAGAATAGAACTACTCCCAAGCTTTTGGGGAACAGAACACAAGATTTACAAAGGCAATTAGGGTACCACATCTGAATAAATCAGACTGCTACAGAAATAGGAAACAGCACTATATCATCACATGGGACAAAYGTGTAACTTTTAGGGCTGAAGTGCCCAGCAAGAACAGGATTTGCTTGCTTGAGATGAGTATAAACAGTGAAACCTTGATCTCTTATAAAACCATTCCGAGAGGCTGTTTAGGATGGCACCAGGAGGTGTTTGGCAAGTACACCAGACTCCTTGAAGCTGGCATTTAATTGGAATGACAAAGGAGAATCATTATTTGACTTTGAGAATGACAGAGAAAGGAAGAATTTGGGCAGCAAGGACATTCAGCATTTAAGGAAAAATAATCGGATTTGTGGAATATACTATTTGGAAAATGAAATGCTCATTGCAAACTTGCTCAAATACAGCAGGTTCCCACTCAGCATCTTGTTCTGGCACGCTTGCATAACAAGCTATCCAAGCTATTGGGAAGTCTGGATCCAGACAAACTGGTGCTCAGGGTGGCTCACCACCTACCAAATACCCTAGGGAAGGGCTCCCAGCTTCCTGGTTAAGGAAGACCCTGCCCCAATCCTGACTGTGTCATTCCCTCTCCCAGAGGATCCACTTGGTTGTCTCATGGTCCCTGGGAAGAGGAAGGCTAGCACTGGAATTCATAACAGAACAAAGGGCTCTTAGGAGTGAAGTTGGATGCTTGAAAGAAATCAAACTGAAAATTAATTGTATTTATAAATTACTTCTTAAAATATTCATTCTTAGAAAACACAGAATTTCTGATTTTTTTTATTCTCATTTAATGATGCCCTGCATGTTAAATTTCAAACAGTTTTATTCATAATGCTTTCTTGTAAATATTTTTTCTAGATTTTATTCCCATTCTTTCACCTAACCAGCCTCAAATTTCCAGAGACAGCTGTACACAGAAAAACCAAGACGACAAGTGATAGATTGAGTATATTGACCATGCTCAGGAAACCAAGGCATAAACACCTCCAAGTGCAACAGACAGTCTGCAGCCAGCTGAGAGCAAACTTTTCATAACCTTTATATTACTCTGCCATGAACCATGCTAGTGGGAAGGGCACAGGAGATGAATACTATGAACATTGAGAGGCTGAATGCTGAAAAAGCATCTGGTCAGTTATTAACATTTTTATTAACTACATATTCTTTTGTTATAAGCTAAATAAGATGGTAAAAAACTCTAGAATTTCCCCTAATATTAACAACATAACTTTTTCTTCAGAGATGTGCTAAAAACCATCTAACTTTTAGAAATAAAGTAAAAATATACTGTCATAAAATGATATTTAACTCCCATCTTCCAAATAACCATTTAATCCAGAAGCTGAACTCCTAGGGCAGCTCCTGCTCTTTGAGGGGAAACAAGCAACTATCTATATTGTTACTTCCCAGGATGGAAGAAAAAAGGCCTACAAAAATACAAAAAAAAGGCAGCACAATATTATGCTATGTTTTAAGGCAGCAACAACCAAATGCTATTTTAATCAAATAGCACTCTAGTAAGCCTGTGGAGTGGCATGCAGCTTTCTTACCCAGAGGATGCTAAGCCCAACAACACCATCGGGTCCTTGTTTCACCAGAGCTCTACTGGCCCTGTTGGCCATTTACWCAAGACTTGGGCTCAGTGATCCTTGTGGGTCCCTTGCAACTCAGAACATTCCATGAAACTGTGACTTTACCCAGAGAAGTGAAAGAAGCCCATAGCTATAAAGTACCACCACCTTCACATCACAGGGTGCTAACTGCTGCAGGTAACCTCCAACTTCAATGCCACCGCAGGTCCCCCCTCCAGCTCTGTCACCTCAGTGCCACCGCAGGTACCTCCTCCAGCTCTGTCACCTCAGTGCCACCGCAGGTACCTCCTCCAGCTCTGTCACCTCAGTGCCATCGCAGGTACCTCCTCCAGCTCTGTCACCTCAGTGCCACCGCAGGTACCTCCTCCAGCTCTGTCACCTCAGTGCCACCGCAGGTATCCCCTCCAACCTCCATCACCCCCTACCACGGGCACCTCTTCCAGCCTTCATCACCTCAGCTTTACCCTGCAGAGCATACGGGAAACCAGCTCTGCATTTCAATTCTACCCTTTATTTGCACTCCYCCAGATATGTGCCAAGCAGCAAAAATCCCTTTTTTGCAGCGTTTGGAAGCGCTGCGAGCCGGCGGSCGGGGCAGCCGGGGATGCCTCCCCTCAGCGCTCCGGCGGAGCGGCCGGCAAAGCGCTGCTGCCGCTGCGGGGTCCGTTGGCTCCGGGCCCGTGCCCAGCCCCGTTCCCGGCCAGGGAGGGGTTAAGGGGTGCGGGGATGTGCTGGGCCGGGGAGCAGCCCCGGCTCGAATGAGGCGCTCCCGGGGACCCCGCGGCGGCTTTYAAACCTGGCCCGCTCCAGACGGGGCCAGCCCGCCACGGAGCGAGGGTGACTGGAATAAATGCCCGCAGTAATTAACTCCGATTGGGAAGCACCTGACTGGGAAGGGAGACGTGGAGCCGTGCGGCCAGGGAAGCTTTGCTTTAGCGCCGTGCTTGGGCGCGCTAGGAGAGCTCTGCCTTTCAAGTAGGTACGTGGGGCACTAATGAAAAGCAGCTCTCGGCCCAGGGCCTCCCCATTCACTCTCAAAGGGACAGAGAAGAAAAGCTTCAAAGTAGAACCTAATTTACTTCATCCAAACCCGGCTCTGGGTAGCCTGCAGTTTGTACTGACACCGCGACAAAATATTGGCCAAAAAAGAGAAGGGTCGCCTCTTTTCAGAGGGAGGTTAAACATTTTAAAAGCACCTGCAAGCTGTTGGTCTGATTTTTTTGGGTTTTGTTTTTTTGGGTTTGTTTTTTTTTGTTGGCTTTTTTTTTTTGTTTTGGGTTTTTTTSCTTTTAAAGTTTAATTTTATTTAAAAACAGCTATTAAGRCCTTCATCAAAAAAAGCGACTTTTCCATTTTCCATGCCCAAGCTGCCAAATTTTATAAAGCCTGAACACATTCCCTTCCCTCTAGTGGTGGGAACTTTATTTTTTCCAATGTAAAAACAAAAACAGCAACTACACGCATCTTTTTTTCTTTTCTTCTTTTTTTTTGTGGGGAATAGATTTGGCAATCTCCAGCAGCCCTTAGGCAAGAAACACATTTGCTGTGCGCTGGCTCTCTGTGCCATGCGATCTTGCCACTTGATTTTACAAAGCTGAGTTCCAAAGAGCGAGGGCATTACTGCCTGCTGTTTTACAAGCAATCGGCAATTCATTGTGCCAGTGCTGTCCTGTACCTGCTGAGTAAATGCTTTAAAAAAGTTCCACTAACTGCCCAGAAACAACTACAGTATGGTAGCAAAAGCAATTCACCAAATGTTTATACTGAGCCTCTGATTTATTTGACAGCTTTACACCTTCAAGACATGATATAATTAAATGTTTTGACAATGGAACAAAAATTGTATAAATTAGAAAGTCGTTAAAGCTGTACAGTATCTAAAAYGAAAACATAGTGAGCCTGTAAAACACGATTTCTAAAATGCTTCTATAAAATAGACAAAATGTATTTAACTTTTTTTATCCTTAGACTTTCTGCTACTGTATTAAACTGTTATACATCTAAAAAATTCTTAATTTAGTCACTCTATGAATGCCATTTGAAAAGATTACAAAGGCAATTCTGTGGTATTTTAGAAAGGCAAACAAATCATAGCTTAAGCAGAAATAGCAGACCCAAAATATGACACTGTTTAGAAATTAAAATACTGTGCATTACTTTAATTTGTGTCAATTGCTGTTATTTTGATTGTTTTGAAATATAAATCAACAGATGCCACAATGTCTTAGGGGACGACTAACAATGCTGTGATGTTAATCCTGCCCCTCCAAGGCACTCAGTTTCAGCCTCAGACAACATTTTGTGCCTGTGTAGACCAGCGAGATGCAAATGGCACTTCCCATCACAGAGAAGAGGGCACACAACACACCAGGAACGCCAAAAATGGGATTCAGAAGGTGAAAAACTCACTGCTGCCCATGCCTGTGTTCAAAGGCCAGCCCAGGAGAATGCCAGGAACGACCAGTCATGTTCCAAATGAAAACAAGCATGTTAAAAATCAAATATTAAAATCGAAACAAATGTCCATGAACTACAACTGTTCACTCTAAGGTCAGTTAGTATCTTTTAAATGCAATTTCATTATCTTTTTTTTTTGTATGTGTATAAAATGTGAGCTTATTGCTAGCCTTAAAAGCTAATTGTTTAAACAATGTATAATTATATAACCATTATTTAAACATTAAAGCCTTTAAGCAACTATGCAAAAACATTTAGAATCAACTTTGTAATGCAGCTGAAGAGCACTGTTGTTCTAAAGGAAACTGTAATCCAGCAAAAGGTAACAATGACCAGTTGTTTATAAAAACCACTGAAATGTTTGGGAACTAGTTCACATTCTCATGCTCTGTTTATGTTTCCATTCATCATCCTTCTCCTTGAGAAGATAGCTCAAAAGGAAGAACGACTAGAGAACAAAATTTTGTTTAAATTACACATGGAGACGTCAGGTAATTTAACAAATCGAGACAAAAAARGGATGCCTGTGTATAGCTAAAATCATTATTGCATTAAATCATTTTCTCCTTGCTCTCTCTCTCTCTGAGGGACCCATCTTTGCAGTGAGGTTTACAGTTATTTTGTATATTCAGCTCTGCCAAAAACTTCTAACTCAAAAGGGAAGAAAAGGAACCAGAAATACAATCCAAATGTACATGATGTATAAATGTTGCTGTAGTCTTGTCAATCAAAGAATAGACAATCTTTGCTTAAAATCTGTATCTTAATGACTGACTCCCACCCTCTTCACACTTCTCTTCCATTGCACTGTAACACAATACAACACAATATAATTTGATGCCCATAGAATATAAATTGGTGGCAATGGGACAATTTCAGGACTGGTATAGTGGGCAAATGGATAAGAGTTATTCATCAAACTGTTCATTAGGAGGAGTATGGCTGCAGTGGGCTCTGTTTCTGAATAGAAATCTCTTTTTTGCCCCACACTCGTAAATTACTGAAGCCAGGTAGCACATTTCCATAATGATGTATGTGATTAGTGAATGTGGGGAAATTGTTTTCCCTTACACCTCTGTGGAAGACAGTTCAGGAAGCTACCATTTTGTTTAATCAAATGTTTGGGTTTCAATCCCAGATTCTGTTCCGTATCTACCTTCCAACTACCATGGGTTTGAAATAAATGATGAAGAAAACGGTGAGAATCAAAAAAAAAAAAATAGCTTGAACTCCTTAGAAAAAACTTATTCACTATTTCATTATTGGTATAAAAGTATGAAATAATTCGGATAGTTGTAAATAGCCACATTTGGAAAACGTTCATTATATGACAAGCTGGCAAGAATTCTTGCCACACAAGGACTAGACAGGGTGTGCTTGCTTGCTACAAAACCAAAGTAAAATGAACTTCTCTGACCGGTTCCATTGCAGTTTTGCTGTATTTGATTTGGGGAGCAGCACAGAGGATGGCTGAGCACYGTAGGTTGAGTTAATCAGAATATTCCAATTGTTTGTTAATGTAGTGCTAGAAACCATTTATTAATCCTTCAGGTTACAGTGTGTTCTCAGTTCACTAAATACCCTTTTTTTTCCCCCAGCATGTAAGTAAATTAAAGTGGACATTTTATAATTAAACAAACAAGCATCAAAATAATAAGCTTTTATGCAGCCACCCCATGCATGGATTCTTTTGTTTTTATGAAATGTAATAATATAATATGTCCTACTACTACTTAGCTTGCATGCACACATACTGAAATCTTATTGGAAACATTGTTCTGTAGTAATATAAATCTTACAATAGTCACTCCACCTAGAAAATGTTATAAATTGTTTTATGAAATAATTAATTGTAAAGTTTTAGTTAAAAAAAATTCCTTATCTCTCAGAACAAACTTCTATTAGTGCAATACTGAGYCTGTTCCAGAGATCTGCTGACATGGAAATACACAGACATAAAAATTCCATCTTAYTCAGAAAACTTTTAGAACAAAGTCTTTTGGTGACTTTATGTACTGGCCTTACCACTGAGATGACAGAATTTGCTAGGCATATAATTCAATGTCATTCATGCCTTAAATTCTTGTAAATGAGTTATGTTAATCCAAATTTTTATTCTAACAACCATCCTCTCCAGTTTCCTCTCATGAAGACAAACAATAAAATGGCAAGTGCTTTTCTCAGGCAAGAAAACTTAGACTACATTTCATTCTTTTGTACCTAACCTGGTCTTTATTCATCCTTTAACTGTGGCTATGTTGATGTTATTCCATTCATTAAATATTTTTGGAAAAATTCATCCTGCAAATGAGAACAAACATACAAAATTATCCCACAACTTTCCTCATCAGAAAATTAAATATYGTAGCCTGCAGTATTGATGGAAATGACATGCAGAGATTCTGCTACCTAAAACCTTTCTCAAATTTTAAAGTGTTTGAATAAATCCCCATTCACCACTAAAAAATTACAACTCTGAAAATTAACAAAATTGTAGAAGTCTGAGAATTGATACTATAACATTCAGAATCACAAGTGCAGAGATTTCAAAAAGTTCTACTGCAGCATTTTTTGTAAATTTGCTTTAGCTTGAGCAAGCTCCYCTCCTGCTATTTACACACTAAATATATACATGATATAGTGGTAAAATCTAAAATTTCAATACATCCTTTAAAGTGTACAATCATAAAAACCCTAAGCAGGTAATCACAGAGACTTCTCATGTAACACAGTAAACACCTTAGAGGGTCTTACATACATATGACACTTCTGCACTGCATACACACTAAACAAGCCCTTTAGTTTTCTTCTTTATAAAACTACACCAGGCTACATTATAAAGATTTATCATAGCACTACAGAAAATAAGGGAAATGTGCRATGATTTATTAGCCAATTAAATGCATAATTACTGATTTATCCTTCAAATTACCTATGAAAAGCCCTATTGTTGTGTGCTCAAATGAAATTCTTGGTGTATGATTATTGGCAATACTAAAAACTCACAAGAAAAACGTCCAGCTTAGTGTATGCACACAAATAGAGATGTAGGAGAAGACAAAAACCTTTTACCTGCAAAAATGAAAATGTGTGGGGGAAACAGTATTATTGTCACAACATGATGACAATTAAAATTGCATGGCTTCATATTTGACCAAATTATATCTGGTTTTGCTGAAAGTTAATATATTGGCAAAATATTTTTCTGGATATCAGAGGACTAAAAATMCTAAAATGTATAAGGTTTTTAAAATCAACTTGTTAATTGTTGTTAATTTTTTAGTRTTACAATTATCTTATTGGTCTTGGGCCATGAATATGTGTGAGAAATTCAGTATCACACTCTATGCACAAAAGGAAAAATAAAGGTACTGTAGGAAAGAGATTTCTGAAAAGCTTGTGACTCATTTATGGACTGAAATTTCATCAGCTGCGTCATATTTCAGTGTTTGTTTCCCAGACACTTAATTGCCACTAGATAATAATATTATGGTTAGTTCTGCACAAAACTTGTGGGGGAAATGCTCAAGCTCTCAGTGAAAAACCTTCAAATGGAGAGAAGATTCAAAACTACCAGGAACAGGAAGCAATGGTGGCTGCCTAACCATGGAAATTCAGCAGAACCTGGTAGTGCCTGCTAGGCACAAATCCTGTCTGACTGGCACCTACAATGTCAGGACTGGGGAAGAAGGAGAAAAGAAAAAGTTTTCAGAAAATTTGCACAAGAAAACAAAGAAGAGGAGGGAGAGGGGCTTCACTGCCAGCCCCTGAAAGCCACAATTCATTCTTTCCAGTTACACAAGAGTTAACAGGTGAAAATCATTACAAAAAAAATTTTGATGAAAATCATTACAAAAAATCATTACAAAATACAGTGCAATTTTTAATCGCCTAGGTAAATTTGAGACTTGAGAGTTCACATTTTCAACCGTCTATCTATAGAATTAGAAAACAGTTTCATTAGGAAACTGATGAATTACAAAATCTTAAACTTCAGCAAGATAACAATTTCAAGGGCAATAGCTTAAAGAAAAAACRTAAACTATGTCAAAATTTAAAGTGAGAAAGCCTAGAGATTAAAAATGCAAAAATCTTAAAGAAAAAGTTTACTGGAAATCATAAGTAAAAACGGATTTTAGACTAAATTCAGTATATAATCCACAGATCCTTCTACATAAAACAGTGGGGGGTTCACGTTATATTGAGTGAGACCTACACTAACRAATATTTTCAAAGGGCTTATGGCTGCTGTTCCACTGAAGGCAAACAAGCTATTTAATACAGCTGGTAAAAAGCACAGAATTAATAGAAATTTGAAAACAAGCAACTAAGTTTCCATTGAACCGTACGTTAATCTCCGTGCACACATGGGTATCCAATGCAAATATTAACAATAGTAAAATCTCAAAAACTTGTTTCTTCTTTATAAAGGCRTTCATTAATTCCATATGTATAGCAATCTTGTAYTTTTTAAATACCTAAATCCCAAAGACTTCTCCTTTAGACAATTCCTAGTTTTGGCAAAACAAAATCAAAACCATGTCATACAGTAATGTGTTTTCTGACCATGCAAAATTGCTCTGGATTCCTCTAATTAAGCATTTCACAATAACTAATACATACAAGGAGCAAAGTTACTATAAGAAAATCGAGTATAATTCACACACAAACAAGAATATTTATTATATTCATAATACAAGTTAAAAAATATCCATAACATCCATGTCATTCGATCGGGTGAGGCAGCATATGCACATCAGCCAGTTCACTGGTGGAGCTGCCTCAGCTGCAGTGTCACAAGGAATATCTGGGAGAAGCTGAAGTTATGGATAAGGGATGAAGAGTAAGAAGCAAAGGACACAAGTAGGGAGGGAAGCAGCAACTGGTTACTAAGTTCTCCAGCTAAGTGCTTTAAATATGAACTTTCACGTCACAGTAATTTCCAATTCTATTCTGAGAAAAGCATGAGGCAGTGTTTTAGATCTTCAGAACACATCCTCAGCAGGACGAGGCCCTTCTAACGTGCCTTACAAAAATGTATATACCTGTTTCTTTAGTACTTAGTCATATAAAATAATTTTAGTGTCTTTTTAAATGTGCTTCACAGATGTCCCTTATTCTGACTTATCAAGAAGAACATAAATTAAGTTCAGCCCAAGAAATTACATGCAAGTGTTAATACTAGAGTTAGCAAAATACACTGACATATTTTATAGCTCACTGTGTATTACACCTTCCTAACTAGCTACATRAACTGAAAATGTGCAATATTTTTAATTAAGTAAGGAGACTACAGCCCTAGATGCTAAAAACATAGACTTTTATAAAACATGATGATTCAAGGATATTGGTAGGCAAAACTAAACTATGGAAAAATCTTTACGTATTCCTTCAAACGCAGAGCAGAAATCAACTTTCTCTTTTCTCACAACCCACATGTGTCACTTAAGATTCCATATGCAGACTTTGGAGAGAATGCGTGTGTTTTTAGGACTGCTACAGCATGCTAGGAAGCTACTGTATATTTAATATAAACCAGTCTCTGAAACACTAACTGAACATAAATTTAAAATTTTGTCATTAATATTATTTCACTCTGGAATCTCCGCTTTTGAGAACAATGGGGCAAAGAGCAGAATGTATATTCTTATATTGCTTTGTAAAACTTGGCATTTGTCAGTGTCATATAAAACACATCAAAAAAGCAGCACTACCAGTTTTAGCACAAATATTTAAAGTAGTTGAGTATAAACTTTATGTCCAAATAAAGTCGACTAATACCCAGCAAGCAGTGGTGCAGCTGTATTAGCTCATGTAATGTTTCACACATGGAAACCAAGATGCAAGATTACCTCATTTATGGTAACACTCATAAACTACACAGTACACAGTAAACATGTCTACCCAGCAAATTAAAATATCACTGCACTATGCAGCAGCTGAAGCTATCCAGAACCTGTTTATAATCCAATAGAAACAGAAATTTGTCTTCAGTTCTAGAAACAGGGGGGAGGGGGGCAAATCAAAGTCTAAGTAAAATAAACTGCACTGCAAGTGTCACTTGCCCCAAGACTTCCTGCTTCCCACAAAAGACATGCAACCATTCTGGAGATCAAAGGTCACAGCTTTACAATAGAATACATTGTAAATAGGTTTAAAATAATTGAATACAACTGCAAACCAAGGACTCATTTATAGCTTGCTAGGAAAAAAATATAGSTGTTTTAAGTCATTCCCGTATATGAACTGAAACCTGCATTATAAAACTGCATCTGCTTCCAAACTACCAGATCAGCACCTGCATACCAGTTGGATTTGGTCATTCCACAGCCATCTAAATAATGAAATGCTTCTGAGTAAATTACATGCCACCATTGTTTTGATTATACTCCACAATGTCTGGAGAAGCAGGGCCGTAAGTGCTGCCAAGGGACTGGGTGCTCCACAGCTTTCTGAGGATCTGAGGCTCATCCCTACATCCTTACAGAAGTGAGAACCACTTCTTCTTGCTGCAGAATCAAGCCTTGGCACAAATACTGGAAATATTCAYCTGCAAAATGATTTCTTTCTTGTTCTGTACTAATCAAACTGAATCCCCTCCTTACACAGTGCCTGGGACAGTGACTGTCTAACCAAGGGGTCTGGCACTATACTCTCTGCCATTTCCAAGATCCAGGATTGCATGTCCCAGACAAATCAGCATTTAGCCTGTGCTCAGAGGCACTGCCAGCATGTCACCTATGTGAGCAGAAAACCTGAAGTTAGGRATGTACCTCCTAGATACTTATATTTACCTGCTCTTCTTTTTATCTTTTAATCACTCTCAACATTTGCTATGGCAATAAAGCTATCAAACATAACCACATATTCCTCTCCAATTTCATAAACTCATTTTTATTCAGTAACAGAAAAGGCCTGTGTTTTCAAAGGCTCCCCCCCCACCCCCTCCTTCCCTCCARAAAACAGCTTCTGAGCTGAAACAACTCAATTTTCTGGAAAATGAGCATGCACAACACACACCTTACAATTTATTACAGCTGTTTATGCAGACCACAGACTCATTCACAATTTACAATAGGCACTATTTTTAAAGCAGCCAAAGCAATTATGTCATACACGTCCACATTCTGTATCAACAAGTAAAATCCTTAGAATTATGACAGTTAATAAAAGCTCCTACAGTTCTGCTCCAAAACCCTGCACAAGTTTAAATAGGATGATCCTCTGAAAGCAAACTATCACCTGAAAAGTATGTTCACAAGGGCTTATCTAGCATGTGATCTGCCCTGTATTAGTAAAGCTCAAAACCCCCCTTCAGGGCATAACAAATTTGGAGGTTTGTTGGGAGTTTTTAATATATTTTCTATCTCACCAGGATTAAAAAGAAGGAAACCATTTGACGATATTTACTTATCTCTGTTGTTAACCTTAGTTACCTCTATTAGACTAGCAATTATGCCRCTACAAAACCATAATCACCAGTCACAGCAAAAAGACAGTTCATCCCCAGACTGAATTGATGCTCATTTTAGCAATGACACGTGAACAATTAACTACTGCTACCTCCTTAAATCAGGGGTTCTCAACCTGTGGTTTGCAGATGCCTTTGGTCTATGGAATATTTCTAAGAGACCACAAAAGGTAATTAAGCAAAGTCTTGGTTTACTGTCACTCAGCTGAAATTTGCTACCCAGGAAAATGTACCCTCAATGGAAGATTTCATGGGGTCTCAGAAAAAAAAAACTGCTGGCAAGTCACTTCCATAGATATTTTCTTATGTGACAGAAGCAGACCTTGGAACTTTTACAATAGTTCTGACCTCTTAACTGCTGTAGGTGAAGAGTTTTCGCCACAAAACTGCAAGTCTGAAATGATCAGGAAATCCAGAGTAATGTGATKTCTGGTGGAACATTCACCTCTGTAGACAGCGCCTGGCAGATTCATTGTCTTTTTTCAGTTCCTTGTTCTGGCAGTGCTTATGGCTGTTTATAGAAGCCTACTGACTACTTCTAGTCAATAAAATCAGATTTCACCCAGGAAAACATGTCACTGACAACATAAGTCTCAGAATAGCCTCTTTTGCCCTCTTGCATATTATTTATTCTGAGTGATAAATTCCACATTTTTCTTGGAAWAATCCTTTATATATGTTACTGCATAGCGACTATCCACTAATGCCTAAAAGGAAATTCTGGTTTTAAAAACATATAATGAATTCTTTTCCACCTTTTTCTATCAAAACAAACTAGTCTCACATACTCTGTAAGAGAAAAAAAAATCTACTTAGCCATATCTACATATGTTTACATGTATTTTTACCCCATTAGGGAAAAAGTATATTGAATACTTTACCTTAGTTTAAAAGAAAGTCATACTTAAGAGCAAATATGACTTTGCTCTTCAGAGCAAACCTTCCTCTTCCTGTCTATTTGTGAAAAGCCAAATAATCATACTGGGCATAGATAAAAATAATCTGTACCTTCCCGTTAACAAAAAAAAAATCCAGAATCCATTTATTTGTGTCATGGAAAGACTGGTAAGATCTTTATCAGAGCTCCTCCATCTTTAGATACTGGGATCCCATTAAACAATGAAAAAGTTCCATGTGTCATTCTCTACAAAGACAGTGGTTTTGTTATTTTTCAAGTTATTTAAAAGAGAAAAGATTTTTGCTTCACACTCAACTTGTCCTGGAAAGATGGATTTCATCCCTGCTACAAGACTGTCATCTAAATCAATGCTAATTACCCATTAGCTAATCTATATTTTTGAGGGGTATCCAATTTGATACAAGGGTTTTTCAAAGAATGATTAGTTCCACAATTATTTTCAGACTTCATGGTCAGGCAAGATTTGCTGAGGTTTCAGAGGCAATATTAACTTAAGCAGTTTCTGCCCTGTCACACCAYTTCTAGACTCTCCTTCTTGACACCCAGTTATACAAACATAACTGTCTGCTGGGCTGAATGGCAAAGSAAATGATAACTGACCCAAACTAAAACCAACATTTTAGCTTTTCTTTCAAAGTCTGTAGAATGCTTAATACTCTRAAAAATGCCCCCTCTTAAGACCTTCAAAATAGACACAGATAGTTAGCAGGGATGATAGGTAAGCATCTTTTGTCTCCTCTGCATTTATAAAATAGAAATAATACATTTGCCTCATCACATGAAGGTCATGTAAAGGTAACTTAATAATGTATGTGAATGATTCAGGTACTACTGAGTGAATACCAAAGAAAAGGCCATGTAGGATGCTTTTTTTAGAAGAGAGTTCAAGCAGCATGCAATAAATAGGGTTTGAAGCTATATAAATGTAGCAGTATGGAGAAGGAACAGAGTAATGCATTAACTGAGCTTAAATGAGCTATGTCCATCTTCTAGACTGAATAAAGTCAGCATAAAACAGCAGCATGTGATCATTTAGCTAGACATTATGTGTTGAGGCATTAGCTGAAGGGAAATGTATTCATCGGATACAGGTACAGCTTCATTTTGTTTTTCAAGCAGTAGAAGTCCATGAACTWACTCCACAAACCCTCCAAAGATGGAARAAGAGGAGTCCTTTATTGTACAACATAGCATGTGAACATGTTTCYATKCAATCTGCRGTTGGTTTCCAAMCTCATTAAAAATTCCAAAGCAGTAGTAGGTGTAGGGCCACCATTCTGAGAGAATTCACAACCAAAATACACTGCCTTAAAGTTTTCCTATTGCTGCCTTTGTGGGAAGGCCCTTCAGCTAGCAAAGCAAACAACTGAAGGATGTGAATTCAGACATGTAATGACTGTAAGGTCAGCACATGACCGGCAAGCATTCATGACCCCAAATTAAGAGGTATTACCCTCTATCTACTAATCCTTGGGTCACAAATGTACAGCCTTCTCCAAGAACATTAAAAATTCCTGAAATTTGCTTACAGCCCACTGCTTGAAAGATGGAAAGCTAGCATGCATGAAGTGATCAGATAAGTGAAAGGGGCAGATCTGTTCTCAAATATCATATCAAAAATGCCATTTCTTTCAGTYGCCTTTTTTGTTAATGAAGACCACTACAATTTTACATTAAGGTAATRCAGAAATACAACTATCTCCTGAAAATAAGAACTTTATTTTCACAGATTCTAACATTTTAAATCCCAAATAGAATTTTGAAGGACAATGAAAACAGAAGCAACATTCATCTTAGCAGCAAATGTAATCAGAAGGTATTTCTAGTAAATGTGACCCAGAAATTAGGTTCTATATTTTAGCACAGTGGCTTTAGTTTTTAAGCTATGAAAGACTATTTTTAYCAATCTCAGTGTTTTCACATCATAAAGAACATATGAGAGGCTACAAGCCATTCTGTTTGTAAGGTCACACAAATGTTTTTACCGAGAATAAAAACCCAGCTATTCATGCCATCTGATTTTTATGTCCAAAATTTACTTGTTAAAATTAACTGCAGCATCTGCATTTCCCATACATTATAGTTACAAAAAAAATGTGTACTTTTTTTTTAGAAGAAGATACTTCTGGATTGAACCCTTTGTGGAGACCAAAGTTGTGTTAACCTTCTAGATGTTATTAGAGCTCACTACAAACTTCATACCTGGTACATGAACCTAACATTTCAGGAAGATATCAAATAGATTTCATTTTATGTTCCTGAATTAGGATCTCCATGCAACCACTGGAGACAGTAAAGCTGTCTCWGCTTATCAATCAACCCAAATCTCTGTCATTTTTGTATTTACAGATAATAACACAAAAAAAAATCTCAGAAAAACTGAAGACATCTGGCCATATCTGCTGATTCATCTGTATAGTTTCACATTAATTTCTTGTGAAATTCTCTGCTTCACTGCCTGTATCACAGCTTTCTGCCAGCAAGCTCCACTGCCACTATTCATGTAACACTACCCTTTTTAGTCTCTTTGCAGAAAGTCATCTTTGGACTGGAAAACCCCAATATGAGGCATTTCACTGCAGTCTATAACTGTCCCTGCCAAACATAAATTTTAGGGACTACTTCAGTTGAGTTTTTCTCCTTCCTTACTCTTTCACTTCTTGTTACATCCTAAACCTCACGATGAAAGGAGCAGGAAAAAGGGGAATGTTTCAGTCAGAGATGTGTGATTATGGAAGAAGCATCCATCTCTAGGAAACCCTGTGGCTCACTTCAGGGAACACCAGTGGAATACATTCCTTACCTTGCTCCTGCACTGGGACTTGCTCTTGTTAGGGAAGTGACAAAACTGACATAAAGCAGAGATGGCCATCTGGCGAGACCCAGCTTGCCAGGCAGTTTTATCTGATCCCTGAGCACGCCTGCCCATCACCAGCCCAACTGCACCGAGGATAATGTTTATATATGCTACAGGACAAGGGTGCATAAAACAAATCCAAATCAGCAGGATTTAAAGCATGGAAATAAAACTGAGCTAATGTGACTGTGCTGATGTAGCCAGAAACAAAACCRATGCTGAGTACACAGGATTTATCAACTTCAAGTGCACAGCCCAGCTCACGTCAGTCTCCTACACAGTCACAACATCAAAATGGTAGCAAAAACAAGTCAGCACACTGTTTACACCTTGGGTACAAGGGCCTATAAATGGGTCACAATCRGGTTAGATGACACCATCCCATGGGAGGAATCTCAGCACAAAGCAAAATTTCTCATTAAGTGGTCACCCATGGTTACAACAATGCAAAAAGGAACTTCCCTCCATATTTGGGAGAGAAATATCCAAACCCAAAAGAATAAACCTAAATATTGCTCTCTTCTAGAATWATTCTAAAGCACTAATCTACACAGGGCAAACTGCAACTGGGRCACAGTTCAACAAACAATGAAGGCAGAAAGGAACACAATCTKCCAAAAATCTGTGAAGAGCTTAGATCTGTCCACACTGACAGCAAAACTGAGCTTAAAATGGATGTGAGCTAAATTCGTATGCAGCTTTGGAATGGGTTTTCCTCGTAGTTTAATTCTGGTGTACACACAGCCCAAGGGCGTGTCTGCATCAGTCTGAAGGGAGAATATTGACAGTGCAGACGTCCAAGTCCATGCAGTAGAGGCAGCTTCACGTGCTTTTATTAAGCCTTTCTCTAAGATAGTAAAGTAAATTAATATAAATCAAACATCTTTGAGATTATGCAGCAAATTTTATTCTTAGGTTATTTATATTACTTTAGGCAAAATATATTATGAATACCCTGTTGTTACAACAGTTATTCTGTGATTTATTATGAAAGCAGACAACGCTCCAGCAGCTCCTGGAGCATGCTTTCACCATCCTCCACTCCTAATCCTCATTACAAAGTTCTTATTCTGCCTCAGAAAGCAGATGGCAAGAGATAATGTCAGTAACAATTAGGAAGCTTCACTGCCCTTAAGGACTCTTCTGCTACACATTTGCAATTTATTTTTTAAGAGATTTTTAGAAACAAGATACTTTGCACTATTTTTATTCTAACATGTAGTTTGGAACATCCTCAAAACAATTACACAGGTTTTGTTTTGGTGTGTGGGTTTTTTTTTCCTTTAAACAATGGAGAACATTGGGGGTTTTATTAATTAAAAATAAACACTATAAATGAAGCTTCCAGCATTATTTTTATTCAACACATTGCAAAACTAAACCCACTYGAGTTCCCTAATATTTTAAATCAATTTCCTCTAAACTACTTGCATGCTGCTGAACTTYTCATGTTTTTATGAGCCCAGTTCAACTCTCACTAACAACTAACTTGGATCAGGTCCAACATTTAACTGTAGTTTAGAAAATCCCTTCCATTTGGATAAGAACAAATTCAAAGGACCTCACAAGAGTATATTTTATGTCATTTTATCAATGCAGAATTTTGTCTGCTTATAACCTATTTGATTGCCAGATATACTTTTGCTACTATTAGTATCTTTAATGTTGCTTTACAAGCTGATGCTTTTTAATAAAAATACTARTCTACCTAAATAAAATCCAAATAGGAAGGAATATTTCAGAATGCAAAAAGGAAAAAAGCTGAGATTTCACATAACTTTTGTAYTGGAGACTTATTTTGAAACTTTAGYGTTAGAGAAAATTTCTCTCAAAAAGAAGTAAGYCRGGCTGTCTCGGCTTTATAGCCTTCTCTGAGTCACATAAATATTATCTTTCTGTAGGTATACCCTCCACTATCCTTCTACAGAGCAGCTACATTAATGAAAGATACACCTGCTCTCTGTTGCTGATTAAAGTTCCCCCCTTCCCAAATTCTATTCCTCAGATCTGCTACAGACACTGGCAAGTGAGAGCTCCCTAACATGTTTCAGCCAAACCGATCCTAGAGRGGCAGCCAAAACATTCTCTAAGTACTTAAACTAACCTGGAAAGGATCAGGTGAGTACAAGCACAAGAAACTCTAGCTCTGATGTTTTTTACTAATGGTCCTTTACTTCATGCTTCAAAAGCAGAACRATTGTATTGATTTAAATTGCAGAGTATAGCAATTTGTGGCTATTTGAGAATGAAATAAGGAAATTAAAATTGGCCCTTTATTGGATTTGGTTCTGTAGCTGACTCTGCATCTCACAAATGTTACTAATACAGATCAATAAATTAGCAAGTATTTACTTAAAGGCAGACTTTGTAGCTATCATAAGCAGCCTTTTAACTAATAAAGACTGAGAATAAAAATCACAACCTAAGAGATCTGGGGTTGCTTGAATTCCTTCACAAAGAGAAACTGGGAAAAGAATTCACAGTCCTTTATCATTTAAGGAGGACCAACAATGTGACCAAAGCAACCAAGTGTCCAGTACATTTATGACTCGTGTGAACATGACCTGGATCATTAAAAACCTGCATTTTTTTTGCTAAGTACATTCTCTTTTCTTGACTAATGGGCTATAGTTTGGCCTCTCCTTAAACCAAAAGGGCTACACCTGAACTTCCAATTAAAGGGTAACAACTGGCAGATGTGAGGGACCATCTAGCAGGAGGTTGATGCTGAGCAGATGGGCTGGGGTGCGGCAACCTTTTCCATCAGTTTCCACCCACTGCTTTTGCAAAGGCACATAATCACCAGGAGCCTGACACTGCCTTTCTTCAGGCAGCAGCATGATACTCCCTGCAGAGCACAAGGCTGCTATCATCAAACCGGGACCAGGAACAGGGCTAACTAGAGCCTGGCCAGCTCCACAAGCCCACACTGCTCACTGCTGCTTAATGAGATAACTTCAACAGAGCAAGCAGAGGTTTCCACTCGGGAATGTTTGTACCTCCACTGCAGCGTAGCTGACTATGCCATTTCCTGTGYAAGTGCCATAAGTGGGAGAAAAACTTGTAAATCAGGTCACTAAAATAATAACTTTTGTTAGAAATAAGGCTTTTTCATGTTATTTCAGTTTAAAGCACAGCTTCACAAACATCTGTCCCTGAACAAAGACATGAGGAAATTTGGTGAGGGGTAGGAAGAAGAGATGGGGAGCTCTCCTCAGATACATACCCCAAGTTTTGGAAACATGTCTTCAGATTTTTCTTTCTATAAAGCCTAAAGATCTGTTCTAATGACTAAAACATCATTAATTTAATAAGGTTAAGAAAATAATACTTCTATTTATTAGAGCAAGAAGAGGTGGGTACTATCTCTGTCATATATTTCTCTGAGCTTGTCTTAACTGCTGAATGTAAGATCTTGTATTTCATATTACATGCTTTGTACCACATAAAAAACTAAGTATGCTTTTATTTGTATAAATGTCCTTCTCTGATCTCTGAGTATTATTGTTACATTTCTGAGTCTAATTACACACTCCTTCAAAAATATTGCCCTGTAGCAAAGTTAAATTCATCACTTCATGAACAACTTTTATGTCCCCATGTTACAAAATAACGCATGTCATTTCCTGATGCATCTTCTCAGTACTATACATKATGCTGTAACGTTTTCTTATGCTCCTTCTCATCTCCTCTCTTCTAGGAACAAGAAACCCTTTCCTCACACCAGAGTTCCTCCTACATCCATATCATTGTCAKARGCTTTCTCTGYACTCCAGATGGTTTTAGAAACATTACTCTTCCTCATCCCAGGAGTGGAGTCTTGCCAGGAAAARGCACCAAAAGCAAAGCCTCAGCTGACTTCTTTTTGTATCCTTCCACGTAGGGCACAGATGGTCAGGTTTCCTCAGCCCCTCCCCTTCTTCAGMTGAAAACCCCAGCTCCATGTATGCAAATATTGCCAAAAATCTCACCTCCTTTTCCAACACTTMGGATGGAAACTTCTCTACACTGATTCCATTAGAAATCCTTTCTTTTGAGCTACCCACCAAATTCAAGTTTATCAGCATGTTTTCCCATATGGCCCATAAATAGACACAAAAATAAATCAACCCCCGTATCCTACCGGGTCTCTCACCAGTACATTCGCTGTGTCCAAGTCCTGACCTCCTTACAGGAGGAACAACTTGGATATTTCATTGCAAGGCAACTTCCAATCACAGCCTAAGTTTCAGTAAACAGAGTAAAACCTGCCATCTCTTTCAAACTTTTTTTTTCCTCCCTTATCACTAAGCTTGAGAAGCAATTTTTACATTACTCAAAATTCTTGATACATTTTCAGCAGTATCAGTCCAGGCACAACATTTGCAGAACAAAGAGAAGACAGACAGATTTAGTGAACACCTGTTAAATGGGGCAGTAACTCCAGCACAATTGTTTCCCACTTCATTTCACACAGTAATAACTTTAACGTCCTCCACGGACTCACTTTCAAACACCAGTTCTACAACATCACACAACAAAAGAGCTGAAAGCAAATTTAATTGTCTAGATTACTTCCAAGCATCTTATTGTTGGATAAAAGCAAATATACCTACTTTAGGTTTATTTTTTTAAACTGTATCTACTCAAACTGTGTTATATTCAACATTCTATAATCTTCCTCAACTGCATAACGTTCTCCTCCATGTTTTAATATTTATCTTTTCTATGGTAAATTCTTCTACCTCATTAGGAAATCTGCATATCCCATCACTCTTTACAGTCCATACTTTTAGTTTAGGCTTTGTTTCCTTTTGACTCTTATACATGTCTCTARGCTTTTCTTACTGTTAAATCTCCTTGTTTAATTTTGCTGTCAGTTAAAATATTTGTACGTTTTAGTTTTATTCCAGCTCACCTTGCTTAGTTTCAGACTCCACTAACACAGACACATTACACATAAGTGTGTAGTGTTCTAACAATTGGAAATTAATTAGAACTATTCTTAGAATGTGATAGGTTATGGCTTTTTTTTAAATGAGAGAATTAGGCTAGCTTTATTCAAGACCTTAAAGTTTTAGAATTATGAAGTGTGGCAAATTATGATACCAGCTTAACTATTTTTTTTCACAATAGCAAAGACAAACAGACTGTCTATGAGTCCTTTAAGTTTTCTTCATTCAGGAAGACTGGCTTCTATCTCACTTTCAGAAATTATTGAAATGCAAACAATGCGTGGACTTTTTAAAAATAATCCTACACTGTTTACATTCTTGAAGTCYAGAGTTTGGTTGTAATTTCTATAAAGTATCTTGCGTGCCGTTTAAAAAGATGGTAGGAATTGCAGACATAACGTAAAGGAGGAAATGTTATGGAAAGAACAGACCTTAAAAACTCTGCTTTCTCTTTCTATTTACAAAGATGGAATGGATAGGAAATAGATCAAGGCTTTTGACTAGCAAATGATGATCCGTTACCTAGGTTACTGTTTTCATTGAAAAGGCAAAAGTCCAGTTTCTTTCCATCATCACATATATTTTATTATGTATTAACTTTGTCCTACAGATGCATCTCTCCAGTGTATTCCATCATATATATTATGCAAATCCCATCTCCCAATATTAGCCTATTTTGTCRTATTATGAAACCCAAACTGAATGCTTTCAGTATTCTTACCTTCTGTTCAAAAGCACAGTTTGGGTTCACTTTTAATTACTTCCCTCGTATTCTTGAATTTATTTGATTCTCTCTGTATTGTAGTCTCCTTTACAAATTATATCAATAAAAATTCATATATGAAAATTAATAAAGCCACAATTCCAAAAGAATTGGATTTAAATAAACATGAATTTCTGGACATATTTCTTAGATGGCGCTTCAATAAAAATAAGTTACACAGGCAGTCAATTGTACACACAGAAAATTTAATCTATATTTTTTATTCACAGATTTTCAGARTCTTTTCTAATAGGCCACATATCACATTCCCTTAGAAATATTTCCTCTTTACTTTTCAAAAATGTCTTGTATTGAACGATTTTTTAAATTTTCCCTCCAGAATGCCCACAGATTAGGTTTTCGCCTACACCAATTTCACCTATTTGTGGTTATGCTTGCATTGCTAAGGTTATTCYACATTCATCTTCAGATCTGAATAAAGTGTTTCAGAATGGGTAAAAGAGTCTCATTCCCCCCCTTTCTATGACAATAATCAGATCTGTATACGATCTAATTAAATCAAAAGATTGCTCACAATTACCCAGGTTTTTTAATTCTACCCTGCACACAAATGTTTCTATGTCAAAGATAACAAAGGTTCTAACTTTTGGAAAGTAATTATAATTATAAAAGTGGAAAAAATCCTGCACAAACACAGATGATAAAACTGTCACATGTGTGCTGAGCTGGCAGGAGATGACCCTGAGTGGCTCAGGAACACAGATTTACCCATGCAACAAATGCAAAAGCAGACAGCTTTAAGCCAGTGCTGGTATTCCACATGGAGAAAYTGAAAGGGAAAACCAGACAACGACTAGAACAGCACACTGGAGTCATGGAAGTGCTTCTCCAGGAAAGGAGGAATCCTGCTGCTTCATTCACACACCAGCCCACATTCCCTTCAGCTGTTTAAGAGATCACCTGTACCCCTTTGCCTGCTAAGTGCACACACAGTGGAGTCCCTGTGCTTCCCAGGACTGCCTTGTTTCCATAGATAAGGGGGGGGGGGGTAAAAAAAAGCATTAATATAAACCTTTTATACAGATGAAATCCAATATGYCAGCAGACTGGACCTTCCACACCCAACTTTGCTGAAGAATACTACTCCTGACTGGAATTAGACTGCTACATTTCTGAGACTTCTAKGGATGAAAATGTTTATTTTGCCTGATACAAGGAGCCTTACCTCCTGTACAARACTTTTTTCATAGTTACATCTTGAATAACCATAAAATGAATGTAGCATGAGGCTTTAATATTCACTGGCAATAGTTATGTTTAAACATACAGCTATTTTAATTGCATTAACATATAGCTATTTTAATTGCAAAATGCATATTCATAGCATAGAAATAAAAGTATTTGTCAGGAAAAGCAAAGATACAGATTACTTTTATAGCTATATTTYCTATAATAATTTATGAAAGTGATTTTTGCTAAAAATTACAATACTTGTAGAGTTAAAAGACATCCTCCATTCAGAGGATATTGTACAGATCTTGTTTTGTATATAGATTATAATCTTCAAAGAAAAGCCACAAGAAATCATCAAATATCAGAAATAGAAATTGATCAGAGTCTGAAAAAGTCTGAAAGAACTGATATCAAAATTCTCAAATTCTGTGAACATCCCACATYAACCTGGATTGCTGGAAGCATCTTCATTGCTCAGTGGACACAGCTCCATCTGCATTCCAGCTTTTTAAGACCACATCCAATTCTATGAAGACCAGAATCTCAAAGTAGGTGCTGCACACACTACAACTCTGACGTTGCTAATTAAGCCTAGTTTACATTTTACCCTTTTTTCAGCTCTCGAATGTTTTTAACATATTGAATGAGTCAGCTGTTATCAGGAATACACAACTAATGATCTAGCAATGTATTACTAGTAATCCCCACTTCTAAGCCTTAAYTCACATAGATAGTATCACATTATGGTATGATTTGCTGTAACACATTTTCAAATATACAGCTGTGGAATCAGGAAAAACAGAGAGAGATTTTTCCAAGAAAACACACACAAAAAATCCAGTATATTCCACATTCCAGGCTTTAACCCAGTATCTATATTTGACTAATAGCAAYAGTTTTAAGAGATTGAAAGTAACAYAATTTTTTCAAAACCAAGTTTTSTTTTTTCACCCAACTCACAAAATSTGCAGTTCTGAGCATTGTTGTGTGAGAGTTGGCAGGGGATGCTGMTTTTTCAGTGTAGCCTGGTATAAGGTGGAGTTGCTTGTACTAAAAAGTAATGCYCCATATCAACTGATAATGATCCTCTAATTCTCACTGGAGATTTTTCTTATCTTAGACAGTTCTTAACACTGATTCATTGTGCTCCACTAAAATTTGTATCAGGGCAAAAGACTGCCCTACACTTCCTTTCCATTTGCTTTTCATGGCTCTGCCACATTTACTTTTGTGTACTGCATCATAATGTATTTAAGCATTTCATTTGTTTCAGAAAGCATCCCAGCTTCCAAATACTACATTTTCAATTATTTGAAAATTGGATTTCAAAACTTTCAGTCCAGCACAGTAATCTCATCACTTTTCTAATCTGTCTTGCATTTTCCCCAGTATTGAACAAAATGGATAAACTCCAAATCATGAAAGGACTAACTCTGCAATAAAGCACTAAAACASTTAAATTGAGATATATTGTGGAAAGCTGTCTTGACAGACCTCAATGACTTCATTATCATTGAAGCAATCTAATTCTCAAAAAGCTGAGGCTCATCAAAGCTATGTGAAATTTAGTTATTATCTGTTAATTAATAGTTTCAAATTAATTCTTCCCAATTCAGACATCCAACTTTCAATGACAGGACAAAATAGATTACTTTACCATGCAGAACAGAACTTGCTTATTGGGATTTTTAGCTATTCCTAAYTATCAGTGGGAAGCATAGGGCTTTTCCCTGGGTTTCACCTGGTCTTTGTAAATGTCTACTTTTTCATACATGATACAAAGGGCATTTAAAATTTCTATTGGCTTGAATGCAGTAATTATCCCTAGGTCCAACACATGAAATTAAATTTCTAAAAGAGAAAACTATTCTAAAGGAGAGCACCTAACATAACTAAGACTGTGAAGCCAAGAAAAGATGCCACAAAAATCTAACTTTTAAAGGTTCTATCTGTTTCTGTGTCTGAAAACTGCTGCTAAAGGTTTTGTTTAGGACTTCTGTATCCAAACCACATCTGAGCATCTATCTCTTTATATTCTCCCAAGTTCACTTCCCATTCCTATTTCCTGTAGGCCCTTCAGAAGCATGGGAGAACCAAAAATTGTTAGGTATCAGATGAAGTTTGCATCCTCCCTTTTGTTCACATACTAAATGCTAAAGATACTTTACTTTTTCCAAATTGTAGTAAGGATGCAACAGTATGTTGCATTTGAGATTTTTCTGTTTTGTTGGRGGGAGGAATTATAATTTTATCTTGTTTAAAAGCTTGTGGGTTTTACTCTTATTAAGCTAATACTATAATTCTCATTACACACGTATTTATAAAATGATGAACTTAGACAATGATAWAGTTATTGTTAACTGCACCTGTATAAACTGAAAAACATTTTCAGATGTCTTAGCAGTTATTTCATGGCACTAAACATAGTATGCCTGAGCTTCTGAGGTATATAATAGTATTTCACAATGGTAAAAMCAGTCACTTTTCCATCAAAATCTGGGCTGTCTCAGAGAAATATACCCCATCCCCCTACTGAGTTATGTTATTACAAAACACAGTATATCACAGACTAATACAAAATACCAACTATATGCAATAGATGCACTTTGGAGTTATTTGTATTGCCTAGAATGACATCCTGATGCTACCATTTAGCTCATGATAACATTACATCAATCAAAATCCAGTTTTAATTATACACCATTCTGCTTTTTCTCTCAGAGCAAACACAGACAAAATGCAATGACCTATTTCAATTAAAATACACACTTTATAGAATTAAAAATAGGTTGGAAATCACTTTTAAATCAGCTATCAGCCTGTCAATTAATGCTCTGAACCCCTGCTATTGACCCAGTACTGTACAAGCTGTTATTATGCACTGTCCTACGTATCATCTGTTCCTCGTGCTGCTCTGTTCCAGAAAGACAGACAGCTGCAACAGAATATCCCTGTTCAACCTGAGGACCATCTGACTTTAATTGTAGCACACAGCTTGATGYGGGTCTGGTTATGAGAAGCTGAAGTATCACGCTGTAATAATCTGGAAAAGCAGAAAGCTGCCAACACGCGGCTGCAAACAGGGGCTCGCGCTGTCTGGCTGCCTGACTGGCTGCAGGAAATATGATTAATGAGCAAGGTATAATGATATCAGGAACCCGATTAGCACCACAGAAAGGTCACAGATCAAAGTAGTATGCATTTCATGAGCTCCAATCATTGTATAAGATCTGGGAACTTAAAGACGTAAACTCAAATGCAAAGGGGAAAAAATATCTGTGTGTCATAGCTTACAAAAYGAGCACTTGAAATACTGTAATCCCTATTTTGTCTGAACCAGGGAGACAGCAAAGAAATATTAGCTGAATACATCAGCCCATGCCACRTTGTAGCAAGCTTTTCTTGATCATRTTAGTGTGATCTGAGCTTTAAGCATTCTCCCTAAACTATTCTACTTGAAAAAGAAACTATGCTGATTTGATGCTGATGGTATTCAATCCACCAAGTATTAACAAGGAAAAGCAATTTAATATTTGYATGTAATTTTCTCAGTGTTATTCCACTGCAAAAGTGGAAGATCACAGAGGGCATCATCCACACCAGCCAGGCCCACTACCCCGGATAAGTTTAACTGTGTCAGACAGAAGCAGTTAATGTAATTCATTGGCAGARAGGTTTAAATTTAATGCTACCAGACTGACCAAAACTTGGTATCCTAGTTACAGAAACAGCATCAAGGACCTACAGCTGTAGGTCCTACCCATTTGGTAGGACACCTGACATCATTTGGATGATGTCCAGCACAGTTTAATACCCACACTTGATAAATTATTTCTTACTTTTGTAACTAGCTTAAGCCTCTAAAAAAAAAATCAAATTTTTTTTCTGTGTAACTAACACTTGAAAACTGTAAAATTTCACATTGAGAATATTGCACAAGAGACATCAAAGAAAGCTGCAAGAAAGGCAGACATGAGCAGCAGATTGGGAAATGAAGGAAGAATGAGGRAATGGTAGGTCAGAGCATACAGGGAGGTGAGGGTGAGAAAACCTGGCCCATGGCTTGAAATGAGGAAAAATTATTAAGAGCTAAGATCTTAGACAATGAGGAAGTGGGAGATGAACTTCACWGTGGGGAAAGCCAGACCTGTAACTAATAGAATAAAAGTATATTTTAACGCAAAATCTAAAACACCAGAGTCATGACAGATCAAGGCCACTTTAAAAGATGTGCCTTTGACAACCCTGCTCAAGAACACAGCTTTGCATTTCCCAGGTTATTCTGAAGCACCAGCACATGCCAAGCTCACAGAGGTGTCAGTTTACCTCCCCTACCCATCACCAAAACTGTGAGATCAAAAGYTGAGCTCCAATATGGTTTGCCAAGTAGTCCTGCTAAATGTTACTGTATTTCATATCTCATTTAAATAAAATTTGCACATACATACATGAAGGATGAAGGAAAACACTAAATCCATCCAATATTCTTTGTGATTCTATGGTGCATCTACCTCTGCCTGCAGGAATCTTGGYCACACAGCATTTTTGAAAACTATGGTATCATGTCACCAGTACAAGTGCAGTGCAAAACATTCTAATTAASTTCTGAATCACAGATTTCTTCTGATGTAAAGGTTCTCCAATGTTATGAATCCTGAMGTGCCACCAACAACAAAACTTCTTCAATTCCCATTTCCTAATTTAGGAGTATCAGGATGTTATCCTGATAAGCCTGGTATCTGAAAGGTTTTTGAGAGTTTCCATGCCTTAATGCACTATTTCCCAGTTAGCTGGCTACCACATGAAAACTGCAGCCTTGTATTTCAAGATTTGCTAGGAAAAGCTTCTGTTACTTATTTCAGAATGCCATCAATGCAGAACTGTTTCATTCTGAGAAGAGCCTACATAGCTTTTGAGAATGTGCTGAAACACCACCAGCAACAGTGTAATAGCTATTAGGTAATTCATTTCACTGCCCAGAAGGCACAGGGAAGATAGGCAGTGCTAACAACTGCATTTCCCAAAACAGRGAAGAGAACAGTAACACAGGTTTGAGAATGAAGCAGGCAAAGGAGAATTTAGTTTTATTTTCTTGTAAAAAAAGGCTCTGAAAAATATCAATTTAATGGAAGAAATGGAAGAGRTGGCAGAAGATTGAAAACACCTCTTTGGAGTTGTACGGACACTAAAATTAAGAAATCTTAAAATCACATTTAAGTCACAAATATTTTTATGATCAATCAAGCTTTTTCAAGCCTTCTGTAAAGTGATGATTTTATTAGTTCTTTAGAACCACAAGAGTTCAAAAAGGGTAAAATCTCCTGTACATTTAGACCGCATTCAAACTTTTTTGAGCAAGTCTGAGACTGAGAATACTAAATTCCTTTTTTCTTCCTACATTTGTAAATCTATATCATCATATCATTTCAGACATAGTTCTACGTAAACTATAAATATATATGGCAGGTAAAGATGCAAATTATTTCAGAAGAATCTTGCAAGACAGAAGTGACTGGACAATAGAAGAGAGCCAYCTTACCAGCCTGTTTATGCGAACAAATTCTTCTGGGGTTTTGGCCCATGGTGGAAGTTCAACATCAGACACCACTGTTCCATCATCCATCACTCCCAGATTGTAATTGTTGCTGTTGACAAATATCTCTGGGAGGTAATAAAATTCAGGAATCAGTTCCTGTAGATAAATGAAAAACAATGCCATGTTATAAATTCTGTCAGAGGATGCACTGTGTCAYGTTAAAAAAAGTAATTATTAGGAGGGAATGAAGCAAAAAGAATATATAAAATTCTCCCAAAGACATCCCCCTCCTTCCCTGGAAGAGTCCTCTTCCACACTTTCTAAAATTCAAACCTGTAGATATGATAACTCCTTAGCATGCTTTTAATTTTTTTTGTAAATTCCAAAATACCTGGAGTTATGCCACATGTTCCATAAAAACAAACAAAAACCCCCACAAAGCTGAAGAGAGTCAATATTTTTCTTTCACATAAARTTAATTTACTCAATTATGTGTCCAGTCTATAAATTACAGGGAAGAACCACACAAACTCTCAYGCACAAGAGACAAAAAGGCAGGGATTTCACATGGTTACAAGGTCTGCACTAAATTCCTTGTCAGGATCACCATTGCTGTAAACAAGTGATGTTTTTGATGTTCCAGGCCTGTGCTGAACAGGACTGGAACTCAGCATTTACACCTCCCTGGCTGGCCTGCTCTGGCACCTCTGCTGGCACAGCTACCATGGCTGAGGAAAAACAGTACAGGAATTGTGATTTCTAAGTTTTCTCAGAAAAACAAAGTAATAGTAATGGCTAAACAAAAATTTTATTAAGTAGAAAATGACACATTCTAGTGCAAAACTGAACACAACATGCTAAGAAGGAAAATTACCCTCAAACCCATAAGGATTTTCTCCTGGATAAGTGGATTATTTCCTTGTTTTGCAAAGAGATCTGCAACTTCCTAAGTTGTCATGCATTTTATAAAATACACAGTAGGTAATACATAAATTTAGCCAAGTTAATGGGATTAGAACCTTATTTATATACTTTCATAAAAACATCTGCAATGTCTGGGTATAACACTTAATAGAAAAAGCCCATAAAGAYGTAACACACATATTTCTGCCCTATATTTTAAAGGTAGATTGTTTGGGTAGGYTTTTTTGGTTGTTGGTTTTTTAGTTGTTTAGTTTTTTAGGAGTATTTTTGTGGAACTTGATGTTGAGACTTAAATGCACCCAACAAACCTGGCAATTTGACGGATTCAGAAAAATTGAGCCACAAAATKAGAGAATTTACTTCCTTTGTAAAGAAGGGATCAATACACATAATTGCTTCAGGAAGTGTATTTCATAGCAAATGAGTGGTGTAAAATTGGTCTTCCACACAGCAAATGCAAGCTGCAGGCCACTTGAGAAGTAGGAAAAAAAAAATCAGACTGCCTCAGTGGCTTTGTCTACCGTGGGTGAAGGATGTGGCCATGCCAGAAGATCAGCAGATCAGATCTGAAACGCAGTCCTGACATGGGTCAACGGCTCAGTGGTCACCAAGATAGCCCCTGAGGGCCAGCTATGGCATGAGCAGCTTTCCAAATGGCTGAGGGCAAGGAGGAGGTCATCAGATTGTGGGCAAGGTCAAGCCGAAGTAGCCAGGGCAAAGACAGGAAAGATCAAGCAGGAATTAAGCTATTGTCACCTCCATCCTTGTGTGAAACACTGCTTGGCTTTGAATTGTACATCTTTTTGTTTACAGTCCCCTAATTAACTAGGGTAAAAAACATGCTTSTGTACCAAATGCTCGACAAGTAGTTGATAAAAAAAGAGATTTGAAACTATTTCACTGCATAAGAACARGAATGTAGCATGGATAAATGCTGTAAAGAATAAAGTTTGTAAAAAAAAAAGCAACACTGAGGTTGCTACAGTTTTTATCATCACAGAAACCAGCAAAGAAAAAAGCAGAGACACAGGACTATTAATTTGATAGCAGCATACACCACAAATATGAAACCATACTCTGGTTCTGAGCACTTAAAATACAAGCTCATTACATATGTTGCCAATGCTTTTATTTCTTCTTTAAATATGTATCTGTACAGCTATTCATTAGTTTCTTTCAAGATCAGAAAGCATTTGGCTTTCTAGAACACATTGTTTTCATTAGGCTACACAGAAACAATATGCTGGAAACTTCAAAATTACCTGTAATTTCTACTAGTTTGACTATTAGACACTTTTCATAAAGCTTTTCATTACTCCAGAAATGAGTTTTCAGAAAGTATTTCACTGTCACCATTATGATACATTTCCACAAAAGGAGTTTCTTTGTTATGTGATTTTCTTTTCTTGGCCATGTGCTAACATTTACCCATGGAAAAAGGGAGTGCAAACAGATGCATGCGGCCATTGGAAATGAGCTGTATTTAGAGCCCATTTTTAATGCCTTTATACAGGTGAAAATTATAACATTAGTTAAAGGAAAAGTTTTTCCTAAAACAGCAAAAAGCACAAAATATTAATTTTTATCAAGTAAACAAATGTTCTTGATGTATTTGGCAGCTGCAGTCCTTAACAGTCCTCCTCAACCATTTTTGTGGGGTCTTCTTTCTTAAAATCTTCAAATCACATTTTTAACTTCAAAAACCATTTTAATCACAAATTTAACTAACATTAAGACAGCAGATGCTGACCCACATGTGCAACTCTAGAAAACAGAAYTTCCTAGACACATGAGAATGTTAAAAAAACACACACTTTCACACAAACATCACATGAAGATCCAGGACCAGACATGAGAGGCCAGAGTGAAGAATCCCTTAATATCTCACCTAGAATACTGACAAGGACTGGACTAACACAGCCTCTGCATGGATATTCTGTCAGCTTCTTACAGCTAAATGGTTCTGAACTAATCCATTCTTCTGATTTGTAAAATCTCATGCATGGAGTCTGTAGTTTTGTCTGCACAGGTTTTCCTTTGGCTGTTCTGAAACTGCTTCCTGGCAGTTCAAGTGGATGGTCCCAATGGTCGTTTTCTGGAACCCAGTAAATGTGAGTTCCTTATTTGTGCTTCTATGCACCCTTCCAGGTACTACAGACTTCCATGATCACCACGTTCTTCACCAGGGATCTCTTTTTGCAAGCTAAAGGATTCTAGTCAGTTTAGATTTGTTCCCGCTAAAGATCTTCCTTCCAACTAAAAATTTTGGTTCCCTCTACACTCTTTYTAACTCTGCTGAGTGAGTCCCTTCTAGAATTTTATGTAGTCAGCACATGTACACAAATGGTAAAACTGTACCACCATCTCTATGATTCATTGATGCTCTTGTTTCAGGACTTGTGTTTGGAAATTCCTTTTTGAAATTTCCCTATGGAAATTCACCATTTCTACAAGGAAGAGACAAGAGATCCTCATGATAAACAATACTTCAGTTGTTTTGCCATGCTTTTCACAATAACTGAAAAAGGAGCACGTCGTCTTATATATCAAGAGTTCTACTATCATTATAGAGCAAGGATTCCACATCCTCAGAGTTTTCATACCTCCTCCATGTTTCTCACAGGCAGCTCCTCTAAGCACTAACTCTTCGTGGTCCTTGCAGCAGCCATCTGACTCCTGTTCCCACCAATCCACTCTTTTATACCACTGTTCCTATTGGCTACAGCTGTGGCCTGTTAACATCAGGCCTGCTCCTGATCTCTAGTAATTGGTCCAGCTGCAGCTCRTTGGGGGATAAGATTACAYTCTATACCACCTTCATTTAYCCATGCTGTATCCCCCTACAGGAGCACACGGACAATATCAATGTAAAGCTAGCACTCGGTACATACTTTAAAAAAAAACCTGCCATATCAGGATTCTTACTAAAATACTTATAAAATTCTGCATAAAACAAAAGTACAATTTTTCTCTAACAAAAATTGCTCTATAGCACATTAAAACAATTATTCCCAAGGAAAATTCACTAAAAATATTTTTTTACAAAAATGTATTAATCAACAGGATGTCAGTTTAACAGTGGTAATTTATTTTCATATTGGCACCATGCAAAAAATATTAATACTAGATACTTTGTTTYATTAATGCAATTAAATGTTATTTTTTATTTTGTTTAGAAAATGACTCATGCATTTTGAAGCAGAGTTATATGATCTCCAAAGATGTCTAGAAACAATGACAGATCCCTAATCCTATTAAACATTTATAAGATACCAAATTTTCAAACTAAATTATTTCACAATCATGTTAAGCAATATTAAGCCTATATATAACCTGTCAAGCAGAATAATAAAAATGCATATTGGAAGTCTAGACTTTTATTCATATTGCCACACTTTATTTCTTCTGTTAGGGACTTAAATGGCATTCAAGAAATATATACTAATATATTAAATTAACACAAATTTCATTTTTTCATCACATTTCAATGAAATAATTTTCAAGACTGTTGGGGAGTATAATTCCTCACTACCCATGAGTTTCCCTCCATCTGCTATATGTGTGTTATTTCTYACTAAGAAATTGTCAACTAAGAAATTGTCTCAAGACACTGCCTGAAACTCTACTAACTTGTAAGAAAAATATTTTGACAGGTTTCCATTAAAATTCGGAAGGTAATTAATGAAGAAGCGAATTTTGCCAGTGTTTAACCACTCTGTTAAAGTTCTAAGTGATTATACCTTGAATATTTTCTAGTTTGAGAAAAACACTAAACTTCTCAGTAATTCACAATTAAGCAAAGAGAAGCACAAAAAGTCCAGATATTTATTTAGTAGATTAAAGAAACATATGATAGCCCCAATTAAGACCTGATTGAGTATTTATCAATAAACAGATTTTATGGAGTCAATATCTCATTGGATAACAACCTGCATCCTTAAAGCACTTTAAATCCTGTTACTCTCTCTATTTACATATGTATATACATATACACATATATATGATCCACACATCTAGATGGCTGTATTTTTAACTACTGTAATTTCCACAGATTACCACGCACACTTCTGACCAAATTTGGAATATATATTCTTCTTTACTCTTCTTTTTTTTTTTTAACTCAGGGAAGTATTTCCCTGTTATGGATCTTAGCACAATTTTACACAAAACCAAATCTTTTAAGAAAACCAAATATCTGCATCCTAAATATGTTAAACATTTTACTACACCAGTTTATGATTACAAATCTGAATTTCTAGGTATTTGCTTCTGAATTTTGCTGGTCATTGCTCTTTTTGTGATTACTAAGACATGAAATTTCTCCTATAGAAAGGTCATGTTGCCAGTTTCACRGCAACTTTATCCAGTAACTTTTGAGACTTTAAATACGAAGTTTGAGTCAAAGAAAAACTGTCTAAAATTATGTTATCCTAATAAGTTTATTGTTAAACTTGCTGAAACAGCATTTCTGTACCTAAAATTCAGCTGTTTTACACTATGAGGATCACAATTTGCCAAACAAACCTGTATAAGATACAAATTCAGATATTCAGGACCATTCCCCCAGCCTTACAATAGCTGCCACAGCTGTGTGTCATATCACAGGATCTCACAAATTAGTGTCCATTTTATGGTGGAACAACCTAGAACAGTGTAATTGGAGTTTACTAATGTTTTCTTTAATATTATGGTCTCCTAGCATCTCTTTTTGAACAAAACTAATAAAATTCACCAAAAGCAACTCAAAGCACATGAAAAAGAAATAAACACAAAGCACCAGAGGAAAAGACATGAAAAACAGTACCTTGCTCTATACTAGTGACTGTAGCTTGGTGAAAAAATGTAAAAAAAAAATCAATTGAATGAAACCAATCTAATTTTCTTTTCAAAAGGAAGCTGCAGGAGTAAATGGCGAAAGAAAAAGTGGCAAGGTGTTGCTTTACTTTTGAGAAAGACCTCTGAGTCTGCCCCAGTCTCCCATGCAATTCCTACAAGCAAACTAGAGAAAGGAGATGAGATTGGGTTACAATAACGTGGCAGTAGCCAAGCTGGAAATCCATATTCCAAGAGCAGTTATCAATAGTTCACTGTCAGACTGGGAGGACATGGTAATGGAGTCTGCCCTGCTCTTAATTCCAGTCAATAATCTCATTAATGGCCTGGCACAGAAGGTGCAGAAGTAAAATTCCAGATGACACTGAGAAGGCTACACAGCTGTTTGGAGGACAGCAAGAAGACTTCAGATGGTCTTAAAATCTGTATAGATGGTACTAACAACAACAAAAACAAAAACCTGAAAACAATCAGCAAACTACAGCGGAAAAAGGGAAAACACATGCAAAGTGCAAATTACAACATGGGTTACAATTATGCTGTTGTAAATATAATGAGAAATAGACTTATTGCAACAAGTTAGTTGCTAAACCAGAAGGAAAAAGTGCTTCTGAACAAGTGCAGAAAAATACTGCCAGGCTATSCAGGTTTGCTTTCTCTGTGGTATTAACAAAACTAACAGGATTGTTTGCACCAATAACGTAAATCAAGAAGTAACTGAATTACTTGGTCATGCCTATATAGTACTTTAAAAGTAACAAGTGGTACTCTCACAGAATTGAAATACATTCAGTATTTTTTAGTGCAGAATATTTAACTTAAAAACACACAGTTAATCATTTAAAGTCACCAATCCTGAGCTAATTAGTAAATAATGCCAGAGTGGTAGTGAGACACTAGTAAACTTCCAAAAGATTTTTAATTTGCATTGCTCAAGTAAATGGACAGAGATAACTAGGAAATTGAATTTTATGCCACATATCACCTCTAGAAATCAAAATTTGTGAAGCTCAAGCGAAGGGTATCCTACACAGGAGCACTGGTTTTGTGCCTTGATCATCGATCCGAAGTTTCCCCAGGATATTGACAAAAGATTGGTTGTGACCACACATATGCTTCAGCTTTCTCTGCTGAAGTGATCCCAGCCAGCAAGAGCTCTTTCCAAAGCCAGCTCCTGTTAGTCCTCCTGTAACATAGAGTGCTTCCAGCTAAGATTAACAACAATCTTAGGACAGCAGCATCAGTAACTGCATTCATTCTTTCCACACAAGAAGCAAGGAGAAATAATTTCTTGCAATCAGCTCAATGGTTCTAAATGTCACATTTTTTTCAGCTGGAAGAGTAACAAACTCTTTTTCCTTTCCACTACTTGCTGATAACTACAGGAGCACAATCAAAGTGTTCCACTCTGTTCAGGCTCTTYCACACACGAGTCAGCTAAACACATTCAAGCAATAGGAGGCTAAAATGTTGCAATTCTGCATGTAAAACATGTATTCTGCATTTAGCCATGTATTTCACAAACACTTGCAAGGTATCAAGCACCAAGTATTAGGAAACTTGGTTTTCACAGCTGTAATTAAATATGGGGAACACAGGTATTTCCAGTGAAGATGGAAACATTCAAACATTTTCCTTTCTAATTCTTTAAACATATCCTAGGGAAATCTCAATCTCATCCCCTTTCCTGGTTGCTCATCCAATCTCACTAATAGACTCCTGTAGTACTCTTAGTACTCCYCTGGATGCTTCACAGCAGCATCATGCAATTCACAGTCTCAGAAAGCTGTAAGTAACTCCAAGAGATCATCCTCTACAGCAGGGATGCCTCTAAAGGCAGTACCAGCTTGCACATATATGATTTCCACAAGTTACCTAAGCATTTCTGAAAACTCCTCCCTACACTGATTGCCAGGGAAACATTCACTGCTTTTATTTTTCTGTAAGGAAGGTTACTTTGATTCTAACTAAACTCTCCCGAATATTTAAGACCATTAATTCCTATCCTATCCAGCAGCAGAGATTTTTTCCATTTTTTTCTTACAGCAGTCTCCATGTAATAGAAGGACACAAGCTCCTCCTCAATCTGCTCTGCTTTAGAAGAAAAATAAGCATAGCTACTCACTCTTTCCCTGCATTTTATTTTCAAGACTTTGCATTGTTATCATTGTTCCAGTGTGGATTCTCTCCAACTAGCCTACAGCTATGGGTGTATTCCAGCTCATACCAAATTAAAGCTGGGCAAAAGTAAAGATTTTTGTCATACATTTTGAAAGTTACATTATTTCCTGTTGATCYTCCTGTATCTTCCATGAAATGTTACTTACTATTGTTATACCATAATTCTGCTAATTCACATGCACTGGTGATGTACAAGAACCCTAAATCTTTTTTTGTTTTTCYCCACAGTAGATTGTTCCTTGTGTTATAACTGTGTGAGAACCTGCATGAAAATTACAATTATTACTTTTCCCTAATAAACTTCACCTAACACTTTTCTAAAATAATTTTTCCATTCTGCAAGAAGCACTACCCATTTCACTACACTTTCAGTACCTCCCAATCTAATAGCAATGGAAATTGAGGCCTAACCTGTTATTATCAAGAAGAATTCWGCTCAGTACATCTTTCAATTTTAATAAAGAACTGCTGGTAGCTATTCTCCAAATACAGTGGATTCTTTTWGACAGAGTAATCCCAGCTCACTCATAAGACAATGTAAAAAAGTAAGATCATCATCTGCTTCTTCTCTGTTCATAAGGTCTGTTACCTTTTCTCATCAGAAACTGTGATTGCTTTGACATAATCTCCTCTGGATAAACATGTGTTTCATTTGCTTGTCTCCAAGCTATCTTCCTGGCACTTAAACACAGTCTGATTATTTGCCTAGTATTTTTCAGTGAATTGTAGTTAAACTCACCTCATAATTTCTTGGCTCCTTTTTTTTCCATATTAAATACTTGACTTGTCCACTACTGATATCTTTCTCCCTCTCCATTTCTCAAAAAAACCCAGAAAATGCACTCTGAAATTCCATCTGCCAATCTTGTGGGTTAGAAGGAAATAAAGCCCATAATGACCAATTAAATTTGRAAAAGATCTAGTATGTTTGTAATTTCTAAACTCTTCTTTCCCAATTTCATATAGACATTATATTTTTTTCTGAGTGGAATTAATTCCAATAGTCACGGATTGCCTTTGATTCTCACAGATGCAAGAAAGACATCCCTTTTTCAACACTGTCAGTTGATAATTTTTGCATTCTAGTAATTTGCGAGCCAACCCTTTCCTAAATTGCCTGTTCATCATAAATATGAGTGAATGATTTTGTGTCACTTAGGTCTCTGGCTTGTTGTGTGACATCCTTGAGCTAGACCCTGATTTTCTCCAAATTACACTTTTCCATTCTCCTTCCATTAAAAAAATCCAACTCTGATATTAATCTACCTTCTTGGATCTGATCTTTCCCACCACTGCCAGCATCTTTGTCCTCTTTGTTTTCCTCCCCAGTTTAAAATATTTCAGTCTCAGGGCTAAAAATGTTTGCTATAGTTTTACAGAAGAATTCACTGAAATATTCTCCCAAAAGTAAATCCACGTGTCATCTCCCTTGCATCTTTTTCCAAMTAGTGGGATGGCTCTCAGTCTTCTTCTTTCCATCCTACACCCCCAGCTGCAATAAAGGCAGAGGTAGTATAAAATACATTAACACCTTTCAGGAAATGTTTTACCTTGATGTCAGAAGTGTCACGCTGACTGTTGCGCCATGCTCTTGAAATAGATGAAAAAGTCCTATCTGCATGATCAAACTTCCCACCTTGCAGATTTAGGAAAAGTGTTGTGAAGGGCTCCTAAATACATATAAAAAGATTAATTGAAAAAAAAAATAAACAATGCATCTCTTCAGAAATTTCAAGGTAAAATAAGGAATTTATTATTATTTTGGGTTCTGGTTGTGAATGATGCTATTTTTCTGGCAAACACATGATTAATAGTAAAGGGTTAATTCTATTATTTARGAATGACAAATACAAAATGATCCTTGTTTGTTCAATAAAATGCTTTGTAATCTTACTCCATGCATGCATATACTCAGATAAAGAAAAGCAAATAAAACCAAAAGAAAATACTCAAAGGCTGAAGTAGAAACTACAGTTTGTGTCAGTTGTGACACAAATTGCTCAACAGCATGAACAAGCTCAGGTGCCTTAGATATTTATTAAACTAGCATGTAACAAAAATAACGTGTTTTACTTTGTTCAAGGTGATCTGTTAATCTAAAAGGTAGCATCCAATACTGAGAACTTCAGGACTGTTATTGTTTCATATATAATTTATGATTTAGAAAAATGTTTGGAAGATTTAAAAGCCTTCTCTTAGTTAAAGAACACTTAAGCACATATTAGTGGATAATTGCTTGAAATTAGCTAAGCCCTGTAAATTACTTCAAGGATTTATGTATGCTTGTACATTCTAACAAGCTTTAATTAATGATGTGCTGCTAATGCTTTCCCAAAGAAATTACTTCCTAGGAGATAAATCACCTTTCAATTTTATTGAAAAATGCWTTGTTTAACCAATACATTATCAATATGTAGTAGCTCAAAGTTACTTCCATATAAATTGTAGCAGATTTTTAAAAAATAATTATTTACATCACAGAACTTCATAATCATCAGAAATCAACTCTCAGTCRTTAGGAGGGGAAAATTAAATATATTAATAAGAAACCACAAATGCTTGGTACTTGGTCCAGTCAGAAAATATGCAAGGAAGGGAAGTTAACCATGTTTAAAGAAATATGTACACYAAAAAGCAAATTTTAAGGAGAAAAAGCTTTACTGATTTGAAAAGGCTGTACCAGAAAAACTGAAACTTTCTGCTTGAACTTTGGAGCACATTTCTGCTATGMTATTGATTGCAATTACTAGAAAATTTCAGTACTCTCATATACCCTTCAGCTTTAGTTTAGATTTTTGTTGCTTTAATTATCATTCAAAGGAAATTTTTTAAGATACACTTACAATCCTTAACAACCACGTGAGTGCAAAACTTGCTGTTGAATAATGAGTGCCGTAGTGAAATTTCGGGACCTGATCGTCTTCCCATGATTCGTATCTCTCGGCAAAGAACGCTGCTCTCTTTGGGTTCAAAGCTCCAATAGGCTGTGAGATGGATAAAAATAAACTCATTAGGCAAATAAGATCAATGTGAATACTATCACATCACACTCCCCTTGCTCTTCTTGGTAACCAGAATTATTGGCACGTGTGGAGAAGATTAGGTTTGGTGCTTTGCAAAAGCAGATGTTGGTTCCTGTAAGCACCTGAGGAGATCTGTGCACTTGGAACCAGGATTCCATGCACACACACATGGCTGCTTGGAAAAATCTCCTCTGCACTACTACAGGCTCCATTTACTGCTGATTCAAGTCACTGACTCCATCCAATTCACAGTGGAATGTCTGGGACAAAGTCTTGTTTAACTTGGTGCCTGTGGATATGTGTGCATGTTGGATACACTATTAAGCAAATAGTAAGCAACAMTGAGAAACATTTTTTCTGACATTTTTTTGGAGAAAAAAGTAGTGATTGATGGGGTGGCAGAATATTAACAGTGGACTTGGAATTTTGATATTACTATTCTTGTTTCTGTGCTTTCTATTTTCCACCTCAAGCAAAGTTTTACTTAATTCATATAATTTTAACTCTAGAAATAGACAAATGAAAGATCAGAATTTCTATATAAAACATTGATATATAAGAAACAACATACGTATTACTAAAAATGTCTATCACACTTTAGCCAACACTATTATTCTTTGTTCAGTGCTTACCTAGAATATAAACACCCAGGGATTTATTTAAAAGTAGGAAATATAATATTTTGRTATCTATAGCTGTGTATTTCCTCAGCAGACTTTTGTTTAAATGACTTGAAAAAACATGAGTATAGGTCGCACAAATCACTGAGAAACCCAAAAGTGAATTTAGCAATTCCACATGYAAAATGCTCTAAGAGTTCTAAAATATCTTTGGATATATACGCAAAATATGTATGTAATACAATTTTGTATACAGATATAGCACACTGTTTGTATGTTATTAATGAAAATTATGTTCATCTGTATGGAYAATGGGTGCATTCAAATATAAGCAAAGAATAAACATGAAACAATATTTCCTTCTCTCTCTTCTTCAAGAATAAATATACTTAAGAATACACTACAAGGTGAGGAAAAACTAAAAGTTCTTGAACAAAAGTATCACTAAACTCATCTTTAATTTAAGCAGAGTTCAAGTGAAAAACTCCCTCTGCTATTGAGATTATGATTATTCAAATAATAATTCTTCTTTGCAGCTCACGTGAAATTTGGCATACAAGCTTCAAAGTATTTTCTCTTCTAGGACAGATTAGATCTTTGAATGACCTAAAATCTAATCTTACATTTTTTACTTAGAACAGCTTTCACATTGCAGTAGGATAAAGAAAAACATCTTAGGTTAATTACTATTTTTGCAGTTCACTAATTTGAAATATAACCCTTTAAAAGAAGCTGTTCCTGCATAAAAGGATTTTTATCTGATTTAGCAAATTTATTCCAGGGAAGTATGAAACTGACTCCAAGAAGTCTCTTTGTTACAAGAACCATTTTGGAATCTCCATTTGTACTGATTTTCCCTAAAGGCTCAGATATGCTTGAGGGAGAAAAGAAAAAAGAAGGTCATTTGTAGACAAATTATACAAATTAAAAATAGGAACAGTKTTGTGCTGTATGGTTCTGTAACATTTTATGTATTCTCTTTATCTGCCTCTATTATTACTCTGCAAATGAGTRTAGCCCAAATCAATAGTTATAGAATTACATTCCTTGAATATAAAGCTAAACTCAATTAGAATTGATTCCATTCTCTTTTCAAAAAATAAAAAAAAGGTATCATGCAGAGATCTATATAGCCAGAATCCACAGTATTGATTTTAGCTGTTATTGTTACAGTTGGTTTCTGAAGCCTGCAACAGGACAACTATCAAGACATGTCACATTTATTTGCAAGCAAATAAAAAAAAGTCCCCAAATGAAAAAAGCTTAAGGGAAAAAAAAAAAAAAAAAAGAAGAACCGTGGAGCTGTGCACTGACAATGATACACTATCAGCTTACTCAGAGAAGTTACAGTGGGAATACACACATTGAATTATACATTACACGAATGCACTGATTTATTGTGGTAATAACATCCACCTCATTAAAAGATTCTGCTTTGCTGCAGTTGGAGGGCTACATATTGTTTACTGCTATAAATTAATGGCAGTGCACAGAAGACTGTAGAGCCCTTCTAACAATAGATCTGTAATGACAGTGCTGTATATCACAGCTTCCCCAGCAGCTTCATAATAAAATGGAGACAATGTATTGGGCTAATACATTCTACCAGGCAGGCCCATATTTTTCTGACAACTGCTTCTAAGGATGAGGTGATTCTACTGTGTTACACTGCATTGGGCACAGTTAACTACAGAATAAAAAAGAAAAAAAAAGAAGAAATTAATTGAAATTTCTCAGTTATTTCATATCACAAAATTAACAGGGGATCATGGTTACACACTGTATTCCCTCCCCTGTGGGTAAATGTCAAGGGGAAAAGAGGAACTCCAAACTAACCTGTGCTAGATGTAGCTGTGAGACCACAAATTTACACTGCTCAACTCAGTTTCACTATAGCTTCTAAGAAAGAATGAGCTGAAAAGCTTTCATATCCTGAAATTCCAGAACATATTTCATTTGCAGCACCTCTTTTCCCAGAGGAAAATCAGATATTAGTTCACCAACAAAAAAATGTTTATTTAGACGGAGAGAGGAAAATGGAAATAGAGAGTGAAAAATTCCAACGAGCAAAAACAGTGGAGGAGATTACAGGAGTAAAAATGAAGAACGAAATCACTGATGGCTGCAAAGTTTTCAAATCACATTGAAAAATAAATTATGTGTATGGCTTTCAAGTCAGAGTCCATTTAAAAAGATGATCCAAACTGGGGCAAGAACTGGGGTAAGGTATTTTTTGGTTTCACTTTTCCCAAGGCATGATCACCTGGTTTTTGGCCCAAAGTGGTTGTTGTAACATGTGCTACAGTTATGAAAGTTAAAAGCCATTCTTAACAAAACAAAACTATTCATTTGATATTATTTTTTCAAGTACTCTCAAGTATAGGAATACCTCAAAATAAATAATTTCATATTTTTACCAAGAACTGAATATAGTAAATCTCAGTCTTTGGACCAAGCTTGCTTGCTTCCTTTGAAACATAACAAAGAAAAATGGTTTGCTGAAAAATAACTGAGAAAACACATTGACTCTTATCATCTACTCTGTCAAATATGTCCAGACACTGTGGAGTACAGTTTTATTTGTTAGTTCTTACTCTTGCTCTGTGCCAGACATTGGAACACTGACCCATCTTGCTTCTGCTTCCAGAAGAGGCCCCATTGCAACCAACAAAAGAAAACAGAAYGTTCACTGCTCCTCTACAGAAGGCAGAATTTTTCCTGGACTCTGCCACCCATGTTCAAGAATTCATAAATTTTGGAAAATTGCTAATGATTTTAAATAAACAGATTTAAGTCTTCTAAAGAAAGAAYTACAATATGACTATTTATAGTCCTACATTTAAGAAGATAAGAGGTGCTTCTYACTCCTACCTAATGTGCTTTCATATTTTAAATAGCGTTGCTCCAAATATTTTACAATTTCATTATGAAAAAAAGGAAAGTAATTAGAAAATAAATTAAAAAAAAAATAAAAAAGAGGGGAAAAAAATAAAAAGTGTTTTTCTTTGTGATTTCTTACACTGTTTTCTTACCCACATATAACCAGGTATTTTCATTCCTGTGAACACAAATTTTTTTTGTTACTGCATCATGTTTGGCAGCATCCTTGCCAAGTATGATGTTTGTTTCCCATACATCTTATTTTCAAGATGACTATCTGGTTTTCATTACTGATATTTTTCATATTGGGCCTAAAGGACCAGGGGGACCCTTAGGTCATCTCATCTAGCCTTGAGCTTATGTGACAAGAGGTTAAATGCCTTTGCATTGTATGATTTTTGAGTCCAACTATTCATACTTGATTACAGCACAAGCYGTATTTGGCCAAGCTGCTTTCCAGAAAGGCATCTGACTCCTGAGTATGTGGACAATCTGCTACTTTTCTTGGAAGCTTTTTCTTCTGATAACTCTTACCTTCAATCTAAAAACCATATGTATTTCAGTTTGGTTATGAATTTACTGATGTGTTATCAAAGCGATCTTACTAAGCTTCTCTCTGACATATCACAAAGTCTCTACTTGCCCAGTATATTCTGAATTTAAAGATACTTACAGACTATAACTAGGCTTTTTAATAAATATAACAAGTGGAGTTCTTCAGGTCTTCCATTTTAAGGCATTTCTTCCACCCCTAAGATTTCTCTGCTTGCCCACTTCTCAGTGTACTCTACCATTCAGGAGACTGAAATGTGTTCAGTGTTTCATTGCTGGTTTTCTCCATAAATATGCCAACTGCTGGAAACTCTGCTGCACTCAAACCTTGCTTAGCTACTTTGTGTGTCACCAACACAAAATTGACTGAACTAGCCAATACTAGCCATTATTGTCAGTAGGACAGCCTGATCACTGAGTAAAATTTCTTTTTCCCCAACAGAGATACAAAGACAAGATGCAAGGGTTTAACTAAACCCAAACTTTATTCACTTAGGTCAGCTGGGAAATATCTGGGAATAAACTCATATAGTGTAGATCATTACTCTCTCATCTGTCATTTTTGGGTTTGAGAACAGCCAAAAAATGCTATTCCCCTCTCTCAGCCTAGTCTCACTCACTGCTAGGCCTCACCATTCTTCCTCTCAGACAACTGGCTATGGTTTTCTTAAAAATTAGGTCCCATCTTATTAGAAGGCATCTTACCCTTAATACATATCTAACTCAAATTAATTGAAGAACCATATCCCAAAGAAAACAACAAACACAATTATCTGCTGAACTGTTTGAACTGCCCTCATTGATCAACCAAAGTGTCCTTGAGGTGTAAGATTTAAAAAACGGAAACCATTTATCAAGGAGAAGAACAGTCCTTACCAATTCATTCACAAAAAACCCACTGGTTTCACAGYAGATGCTCCCCAAAACCTACACCAAAGACTAGGCTAGGAGGGGGATATATGAATTTAGATAAATCAAAACCCACCTGAAGTCAAAGGGATAGAACTTGACAGAACCTTTTTTWTTCTTCCCTAGTAAGCATTTCAATGATACACAATAATTCTGAACTGATATGTTATTTTTTATTATTAATTATGACTCATAATTTAGTCACTTAAGAACATGAGTAGCTAATTGAATTTTATGTACTTTCTTAGTTAAATAAGGAATTCTCTAGTTGAATGCTTTAGTTCAATAAGGAATTCTCTAGTTGAACTTGTACACACAATGTTAAAACTGCAATAATTATAATATTAGTGAGTGTACCTATTTTGATATAAACATCATCACATTCTGCTTTAAAAACTTTTAAAAACTTTTAAAAACTTTTAAATACTCCAATTTCTATTCTCATAACTGAGAATTCTATAAGGGCTGGAACAAAAGCAAAAAAAGGTCACGTGCATGCAAATTAAAAGTATTTGTACATATGGTTTATATTTCAGATGTTTTTAAGAGCACACATATCCCTTTGAGACATCAGGAACAGTCAGGAAAAACTGATCTAAAGATGGTATAATAACTAGAATATCTGAACATGTCAATATAAATAATACTTAATAGTGCAAAMGACAAAAGATTCCCAAAGTTCACAGTTAAAATATATGGGTCATAAGCTGATGCTAAGCATAAAAATGAAAAAGAAAAAAACCCTATTATGCAATATTAGTGATGTTTAAGCAATAGGTCAGTGACAGGATATGCTTCAGGTCACCTAAAAACTTTGAGGAATCTGAATTTAAAAGAAAAATCTCCATGCCTTCACAYCACCAACAATAGTACCAAGGTTGTTACAACCACCTGCAGCAGATTGCAAAACAATGCACTGCTGAACTGCAAACTAATTAAGGACACACTAATGAAGCACAGTAAGGTTTAATCACAATCAGCACAACTGAATGTGTCACACACTTTGCACCTGAGGTATTACACCTTAACACTGCYGGGAAGCCAAACTGAAGGCAGCTGTTAGGTGTTGTACACTTCCAAGAAGTCAGGGAGAAAGGAAACAGGATTTCCCTGGGAGTCAGGAGGGAAATCCAGCTGCTTGAAGGCATTGAGGAGGGAATGGACTTAGAAAATAACCCTGCCAGTTAAAAGATAACATTTGCATACACTCTCCATAACGTAACCTGTCAAGTTAAAGAAAACCCTGCACTGTTATTCCCTTGCTTGAAAAACAAACAAACAATACTTCCATGGATTTTGAGAAATWGGATTAAGTGAGAAGTCACATGCACTTGAGTCATAGCAGGAGATGAAAACATTCTCTGTTTGCCTTCCTTTTACAGACCATGTTCCCAGCCAACACATCATACAAGCCACAGAAAACAGCTGCCATTGTACCTAACACCAGATCCACAGAAGACAACCAGAACTAAAAACAATCCTTTTTGTGTGTACTGAGAGCACAGGACCTCAAGCCAAAAGCTGACACAAAGTCACATTTGCTGCAGATTTTTCTCAGGGCACACAAAATAAACATTATTCTGTATCACATGTAAGCATCAAGCCTGGGAAAAGGAGCAGCAGGAGGCCAGAAGGGGTTACTTGGGAATGGATAAGGAGCTTTTTATTGTAATCTGTACTGTTTCAGTACAGAAACAGAAAACTATTCCAATCAGATTATATCAATCCTGAATAAAAACAGTCAGCTAAGAGCCCATCAATGTATCTTGTTTCACACATGCATTGCTTTCCTCCTAAGGTGAATTCATCCATTATCTTATACCCTGTTTCATAAGATCTCCTGATTAGTCAGCCATCACCTTCAATACCATCAACAGATGAGCACTGTCAGAAAGTTTTATCAGCTCCCATTTCACACTCTTTTTTCAGATTAGCACCTATGCTGAACAGTATAAAGTACCAAACAAACCTTTGGAATGCCACTTTGGAAATGAACCTTGTGTTTATGACTCTGAAGCAGCTTCAAGTGACTGGCTGGATATTATATCTAAATTATTTTAATACTCTTGTTAAACTATTCACCTCAAACTTTTAGGATCATACAATCTTTTCTTAGTAATTATTTTGTACTGATTTCCTCATTTGATCTACATTTTTATCTGTTGATGTTTGAATTTTAGAAAGATCAGTTGATGTGTACATCAAAGTCCACAGCCCSAGAAACTACCTTCAACTCCTCCTTAAACAAAGGAGGAGTCATTATTTTACCATGATCTTGTTTTCTGACCACTACTTTTAAGCCTGGATTTTTGTTTGACCCCAAGAGGCTTCCTGCTCCTAGGAGTTTGACCAACTTAGCCTTAGACAGCTCCAGTTAGGTGAGAAAAATCCCACATTCATTTCCCATATGAGTGCAATTTTTAACTTGGCCACCATCRTGCTTGTTCAGAAATCTGAGTTACACAGATGTGTGCTGTAGCACCCATAATCTGCTGAGTTCAAATGCATGAATATAAAAAGGAAGAGAGACTGTATCAAGAGAATAACTTTCACYTTACATTAGGAAGCCAGAAAACACACATTTAGAATGTCTATGGCCCAAGACACATGTGTGAAATTACTTTATTTTGATTTCTAGTAGATTTTATGACCAGACATGTGCCCCATGGTTTCTTGTGACTGTTTAAAAGGTCATGAACCTCCTTTAGTTCATTTCCAATTGGAAGATGACATATGTCCAGGACACCTAAAACTGAAACAAGAGCAAGATGGACAATAACAGCAGATACAAAATTAGAGCATCATTTCAAACATCCACAGTTCATTTTGAGCTACAATTTTTCTTATCTTTGGGAATATTTACATTTCAAACAATACTCCTCCTTGAGGAAAAACAAGATTAAAATTATTATGGTTMTTAGTAAAATGATTCTTTTTGATCCTGTAAACTTGGCTTTTACCCAAATCCCTAAATAATTTTTTTTTAAATTTAAAAATACTGCTTGAAGATAGCTAAGTGATCCTAGAAACTGATATATGCATCTGAAGTACAAACAGTATGCTTCCTGTGACTTCAGAAAATAAGCCTGTGGTGGGAAGAGAGGAACACGGAAGAAAAAGCAAGAATGGAAACGAGCAGCATTCTATCATCCACTTGAAACATTCTTTAGCGGAGGTGCTGTGAYGCAGAGAATAACCAACTAAAGACAAGAAAAAACCCTCAAAGGTGATGCTACAAAAGGATGGTTATGACACTGTCATTGAGCAACATAAAGTACCAGAACATGTTTTAAAAAATCTGTCTGCACTCAGAGTATGATGAGAGAAAGGATGTTTTGATAATCATCTCAGAGATACATTTGGGTCAAGTTCCAGCCTTAGCAGGTCTCCACAGGAGTTGTGGAGAAACAGACCACTGTGGAAATCACATGTTTGTTAGAAAAAAGTCCTGAGATAGATGCCACATGAAGCTCAAATCAACCTATCAACTCAATTGTGGGAATCCTTAAAATCAGAGGGGTTTGGGAAAGCTGCAAAAGGCAGGCCTCAGAGACAGCAGAACTGCAATTGGAGCTAAGCAGTAGCCATAAGATTTGTCAGCAGAAAAATGATATAAGAAGTAGAAAAGTAAGGACAAATAGAACAATGGTCTGTGTATTAACACTTGTCTAGAATAACTCCCTAAGCTACAGAAAAGTTTATCTAGCAAGATATTAGGAAGTTCTAAGCTTAATAATGGAGCTCTGTGCATTGTATTTTAAGGCTTACAAGCAGGTATTGTATTCAAAATAAGCAAGCACTGTTTTAACCGAAGGTACGTGTGCTTATAGTGGTTGGATAGAACTACTGTCAATATGCTTTTGCTTTGTGTGATTGGTCAAAAAACTTTTAAAGTAAGTTATTAAGTTCTTGGTCTGCTACCGAGGATGCGAGCTACTAGCATCTTCCCACTGTCATAACCATGTAATGAGACTGATGCTAGAAAATAAACAGCTCGAGGTGCCTTCCCCAGCAGTCCCATCCCTTCCATGATTTGTACACAGACTCCCCCCCAGCCAGCAATATCAATCTCTGTCCTTAAAGTGAAACAAGATATTGACACTAAAATCCAAAYAGCTGAGTGTCTCTAAGGATCATGTCTAAGTCGGCCTTAACAACCCAACATCTACTTTATTTAAACAAACCCGTCTTGCCCGCAGCTGTCCCCGCGGTTTTCCCCCAAAACAGTCTCGGGGTGTCCCTGTCCGTGGTGCTGAACCCCAGGCGCCGAGGCTCGCTCTGGGAGGGTCCCTGGCCGTGGTGCTGCAGACACGGCCTGGGGACAGAGGGACAGAGGGCTGGGGCACATCAGCCACAGACCCATGGGACCCTTCGCAGCTTTGTCTCCCAATTTTGGCAAGTGTGTGCTTCCGGAAATGATAGAACACAGTGGCTCAGCTGTCAGAAAGGATAATCGACCCAWTTTATCGCTCATCCATGACGGCATCTGTCTGAGAGTCACTGGCATTCCAGAGTTTCACAAAATCACTTTCCCCCATTTAGAACTGGGAAAAATGATCTTATTAAGTCAAAACTTTCAAGGGAATATAACAGACTACTCAATGCTTTAGTTTATACTCTTTCTAATTACAAAACAGATTATCCAATCTGAACAAAGAAATCCCATAATAGTCCTAAAGTTCTAGCACTGTCATGGGATGTGAACTTAATAATCTTATACAGCTTCCTTCAAAGACAGTCTTTGCAATTCTCTTCCCATCTTCCCTTTTCAGGTCTCTATGTATGCAATGAAACCAGATCAGGAAAAGAGAGTCTTCATTCTCCTAGCTAGATTTTTCTCTTTTATGGTTTCCTAAATTTAACCAACACAAGAAAGGTTCTGCTCCAAGTACTTCCTGTTTGTATGCTTCCCTTCTCCTAAAAGTTTCTCCCAATGTGATTAYGTCAAATGTTTAGGTCTGTCAGCCTACCTTTAGAGAGGATGAAGTACTCCTCTCCTCCAAGAAGCAACTTGTGTTTCACAAAAAAACCCATGAAAACTTGTTATCTAAAACTGGAGAGGATCTGAGAAATAGACTTTATCCTAAAAATACTAAAATCCATACTGGACTAAAAAATTAATAATGAAATATGTGTCTCCTTTTCAGATATCACTGATATCCCAGGTATCATTCAGGGTGGCATTAATATCTCAAACATTGTTTCTTGAGATATCCAAAACTCTAGAAAATTTAATGGGCCTTCTTGTAAGTACCATGGATTCTAATACAAAGTTTGCAACATTTTACTTCCTGTAATGTCCTGCTTTAAGCAGGGRTTCATGTGAAGCACCCTGAAAGGAAGAATATTTGCATCTTCCTTCTGAGGATATATCCTGTCTGACTTTTGAATACTTTTTAATTAAGTGGTACCTGTTGTCACAGATACAGATAACAAATTTCCTACCTGAAATACCAGTGACAAGGCAGCCAGGACAGGTGCTGAGCCCAGCAGTGCCATGCCTCAAAAGTTTTAGTGCCTAAATTCCAGATGTAATTGCCTATCAAAATAAGTAACTGCCGCTACATCCACTCTTGTTATTTCTCACACTGTTCTTCTCATCCTCCCTTAGTGCCCAATTTTTGAACATGCTTTACACTTAGAAAGACACTGAGTCCTGGTGAGTTCATCAGTTTTAACTGCACTCCTTTTGTGTGTATTCAGCATGAGCTGAATAAAATGTAATTTACACTTCCTATGTGAAAGCACTTGAGTCACAGAATATCTGTACAGGATTTAATGCCTCTCTAGAAAAAAAGATTTCTTTTAAAAATTTACAAAACTCTAATAGGATCACATCAAACCATTTTTTAGTTTCTATCTCTTTGCCAAGAGGAAAATAACTAAACAAATTTCATGCCCATCCCAAATCTGCTTCTACACAAGCAAAAATATGAAGCACAAGTTTTATATGCAGTGCTTTTGTGCTCCTGAAATGGGAACCCTGCAACAGAATTTAGGCTGGCATGCTGAAGAACACCCAGCAGCAAAGCTGACATCAGAACAACAAAACTACTTTAATTTTTCATAGTAAAAAAAAAATCTATTACTTCTCTTCCATCAATGTGTGTTTTATATTAGTGGCTCCCACATACCAATTAAACACTTCACTTCACTAAGGTGAGAGCTATTTGTTGCTTCTGTACCCTTGACTGGAAAATAAGTCATTACATGCATAACAGCCTCTATAAAATTGATGATGATTTAGGAAATACTGCATGGAATAGATAAAAATATTAATAAAAACATTATTATGTACACATGTAGCTATACTGCAGAGAAAAGAAGATTGAAGAGTAGCATAAATTTCTTCTTCCAGTAATGTCAGTTTATGATCTTACACAAATGTTGTGCCTTATGAGAGGAAAATTATCAAAAGCTCCTTGCATACAGCAAGATCTTGTAACAAACTTTTGAGAGTATAAAATCATGCTTCCATATCTCAGTATTAGCCATATATTTTTACTTCTATTTTCTTTCCTTATCCAAGTTCAGAAATACAACGCAATTTATTGCTTCCACTGAATAAGGAAAAGAATGTGCTCAGGAATAACATAAGTGATGCAGAAAAGGCAACRTGTTCAGGTGGGAAACTGTGCCTGTTGTATAAATAAAATATAAACCACTATAAATACAATATGTAATACTCCTTCCAAAGCACAGTCACCTCTTAAGGAATAAACACTTGAGTCAAAGCAGGGTAACAGACTGGCAGTGCACTCCTGGCATTTGTCAGGAGCRTTCATCAGGCTGACAGCAATATTAACCACAATCCATTCCAGTTGCTTTGGTTTATCATTGTGTGACTGATGTTCAAAACAGTGCCAGAAGAATCTGCTTAAATAAAGTGTTGGTTTAACCTATACTCTGCAGTTATTTAAATCTGTACTAACTGTGGACTCCTAGCTGACACATTAAAAAACCTATTACTTAGATTTGACACAACTTGCAACTTCTAAATAATTTTTAAAAAGTAACTTCTTCATTGTCTTAGGCACCAAAAAAAAAAAGAAAATATATTGACCTGACTTCCTTTCTGCCAGATCAAAATCAAAGTTTTCCTTTTCTTTACACAGTGGAAGCACTAAACTGTGATGACTCTCTGGGCATGCATAAGGAAAGGAAATAGATGACTGTTAAAACCGTGTAGACATTTAAGTGAAATATCTTTAAATATTTTAAAAACATTTAGCAGTGCAAAAGCATGGACATGCCAAAATACATAATTACTATATATTTGGAACCATTACCCCCAAGATAACAGTGCTACAATGAAAATATCACAATATACATAACATCCACAAATTTTCCTAGTAGAATAGTAGCAAGGTCTTCCAGATACTTGTCACAAATTCATCATCTGACATGAAGTTTAACATTTAAGCTACATACAGTTGATACTGCTAGAACTGCCAAAACTTGAACTGTTTTATTTGAAACAGGCATGGCATAAAGACTCTAATTGTGTGTGTGTGTGTATATATACATACACATATATATGTGTGTATATATATATATATGTGCAATAATTATATGCTGTTTAAAGCTCCCAGTTTTCCAGCAAATGCTTGAGAARGTTGAATGTAGATAGAGATGAAATCTGAGTAATGTCCTCCCTCAGCACCAGCAATGGAAAGATTCCCTCAGAACTGAAAGCACACTTAGCAATCCCCCTCAAAGACTACTTTCATGAACAGAGAAATCCATATAACCAGTCAATGTTAATAACAAAAACACATATAAATAGAGCAGGTTTGCTATCCAATCTCTCAAATGGAGGTAAGAGAATATATTTTCCTCATTTAAGTCAGGTAAGTACCATACCTGACTTAAAATGAGGAAAATATATTCTCTTTCAGGAGGAAGAAAGACCAGGACTACAGTGCTGAATGAATTGACTCTTTACAAATGACAATACAATTAAAACAGACCCCTCCTAAGTACAGCACYTGGAGAATTCTTTTCCTTGTCTTCGACTATTTCAGCAATGACATGATCTATGCAGAAGCATCACTTAACAAAAGTTAATGGAAAATGAGGTTGCAAAAATCATGGCATCACCAATGAATTTATTAATGATTAGTACACTTAATTTGTGTACTAASTCAAGCTATTCAGGGCTGACGTTACTTTTAAGTTTTCAATGTTAATTTAAGTGCAATTCACAAGAGTATTCTAGCTTGGTGATAGATATTTTTGGCTGTAAACTACCTTCAGATACTTTCTGGCCAGAGGATTATTAAMTAGAATTTATTGAATTCCACAAAGAAAAAAATATTTTCAAATAAATAAATGTTTACCTTTTAAAGATTTGTTAAAATACCCATGAATGTGAATCTGTGTCAGCCAGACATTCTAAGAAACTTTAGAGTTAATGCCTTCTTCACATTAAGTAACACTATTAGGAAAAGTTATAACAATAGTACCTCAGAATCTCTGCTTTAGCTTTGAACATGTACATATACACATTCAAAAGGCATGGTACAGTCTTCMAATATATACATATACACATATTCAAATATATATAAGCATATAAACATGTATAGATATATATTTATTTGTCTAAATATTTGCTGACTATACAGTACCTTTTTTAAGGTTAAAAAAACTACATCAGTAATAAAATCTTTTCACAGACTAGKTTTTAGTTTATTCAATTGCAAACTGAAAGCAAAAACTTTTAAAGCTGCCATATTTCCATAGGGATTTTTTAGTAGCAAATTACCAATTTATAAAAKACTTTAAAAAAAGAGCTATAATTAAAATACTCTCCTTACCTTTTCTACTAATTAGCTATATTGCTCCACACGCCAACCATTTCCCATAAAAGTTACCTTTTAGAAAAAGATCCTGCTTGCTGATCAGTGCTCTCAGTCCTTGTAGAGAAAATGAGAGATACTTCTACTTTGTAAAATGAAATAGTCCCTTCTGGGAAAGCATTGCAAGAGAATAATCATACTCTATTAACAGGCTRTATATCGAATCTGCAAATGGTGGGGGGACTGTTGCAAAAACTCACAAGGCTACTCTGCCTGAAAGGAATTGTTTGGAAAAGTTGTTCAAACCTGCCAATGTCTTTCTGACAAAGGACAGCTAMATTACTCCAGCATACCTGAAGGGGTGCACAGAGGAAGTGATAAAATGAAGTTTCTACTCATTGGAAAATGGGCAGTGATTTAAAAGTACCTAAAATAAAATGGTACCACAGGGTTTGCTACTAAAAAAAGTRCAATTCTCATCAGAAAAAAATAAACAGAAAAAGGCTAATTTTTAATCTTTAACAGCCTCAGCATTTCTGACTTCATTAAAATTTGAAATGAAATGTAATGTCTTTGTTCCAACTAGGAGCACCTTCCAACAACAATTATTGRGTTGATACAATCAGAGGCAATAATAATACATTAATAATTCATYTTTACACAATCTGATTCTTATTATCAGTACACACATGAAGAAATTAAACACTTTTAAAGGTCGTGCAGGAAACATTAATACTAAACATAGTACTAAACATAGAAAATGTTTACAAGACTACAAACTACTACGATAAAACTATAAAAGTGTATTTGATGACAAATACCTTTGACAAATCCCTGAAGTTGCTAGGAAGTGTAAGGTCCAACTCCTCTGACTCATAGTTGGTGATAACCCAAGGGAAGACAGGGTACTGATTCAAATCATTGTAAGTTCGACCTGACAAACAACAGAAAAACTCCACTGTGAATAAAGAGCTTCATTTAACTAAAATACCAATCTCTACAGATACAACAATATAACTTTATGAGCTGTTTGAAAGAACTGCAGTTTATTTCAGATCTGTTATAATTTCAATATTCTATTTTGCTTTATTGAAAGGATAATGGAAAAGTTGACAATATGCTAGTATTTAATCTAAAACATTTCAGCCCATTTCCCTTTAATTGTAAACTCTTTTGCATRTAGTAAGATTGACAGTTAAATTAATTCATTTCCTATGCATTTCTCCTTCCTTGTTTACATCATCTTGTCTTCCATTTCCTTAAGGTGAAACACTTCCAAAAAYGGAGGGTCAATAATTTTTGTTGATGATAAAAATTAAAGCATTCTTTTTACATAACGCCTTAAATACAATGTGTGAAAGAAGAACGAAGTAGCTCAGGAATTCAGACTGAAGGATTTTTTCTACTAATAACTGTTTCATCTAGAGAATTCACTTTGAGGGGAATTCATCCTTGCCCATTGTCCTTCTATGGATATGCCAACATTTACCAGGACAGAAAATTTGGTCTGGATATAGGTTCATCTGTATATCTTTATATATCTAAGATGGAAATAATACACTTCTTCCAGTAAAACCAAAATATTCAATTAGAATAAACATATGCCATGCACACATACACACCCCAAAGCCTGGTTTCTAAATTTAAAATGCAGCTTTTATATGGATCCTGTCTTTTTTTATTATATTGTTGCAGAGGCTTATTCATTCATATCATCCTCAATCATCATGTTCTTGAGATTTTGTTCAGCCTGGTCTTATAAGTCTCCAAAGACAAGCTTTAACCTCTTCCCCAGGAATATTATTTTACAATCCAATCTGTAAGGTTGTCAGAAAACATTTTCTAAACCTCCACCACAGTTYTTCTTCTTCTAGTTTTCTTACACCACTCAGAATTTTTCCATCATGGTTTGCAGAATTTTTAAATTATATAGTCAGTCTTTACCTAATCACTTGGCTTTATTGCTCATTACCTGTTATTGAGGATTAAGGCTACTTACTTACATGACACTGGGGTAATYATCTTTCTTTTAACTCCCTATCATGGGTAACTCAACTTTCCCTCTTTCCATAACATTATCTTTTTGCTTCTTCTAACCTCAAACATCAAGCAGATAAGATTTCAATTTATAATTTCAATAATATATTAAGGCTGAAAAGAGTCATTCATTAGAGCCATAGAAAACAGTGTCATGATGTGTCTCATTCAGCTTGAGCAGTAACGAGGCAAGCAGATCGACCCCTACTTTTAAAAATCTGTCAGCATCCTGGCACCTYTGACTTGATGACTGATTACAGAAAGCACCAAAAGTGACCATTTGTATAAAATGCAATTAGTGCAAGCACAGGCATTTATTRTATCAATGGTGTTAGCAAGAGCCAAGCCTGAAAGGGAATTAGCAGACCTTTCACCACAGAAAATAGCTGAAAATTGAAAAATTTTCTAAGTTGCTCAGAGGACAGAGTAAGTTGGAAAATAAAAGGGAAGTCATGATACCCAACAGTCACCTCCACTTAGTAAACTGAAGTCCAACTGGTTAGAAGCTGATGGGGTAAGATGTGTTAAACCAAATATAGCTCAATGTTTACAGAATGAGTGGTTAGGACAAAAATAAGTGGATRAAAATCAGGCTTGGGTTTGGATTAATGGTGTCCTAGAACAGCAGTACTGGCAATTGAAGCACTGCACCCTTTTTTGAGATCAACCACGCATCCTGTAACAGTGGTATTTATTGGCTCCAGGAATATTCTGCTCACTGGCTGAGATTTCCTAGAAATCTCAGCATCTATGATATTTAGGGAGAAAACTTGTTGCATCTATGATATTTAGGGAGGATAGTTCATATGAAAATTAAAACTTAGAATACTGAAGATAAAGAAGTTCCTATTTCTGAGGCTTTGCTAAATAACAGTCTATATATTTCCTGTCCCCCCACAACAGTYATGATATTCTGATTTTAGGTGCAGCTCAAGTACAGTACTATGAATACCTTCCTAGTCTTACATAAACATAAATATAATTATGAGTTAAGTAAACTTAGAAGGATTTTTGTGAAGTTTTTCAGGACACAATCATACATAGACAAAACCACTCACTACAAGAGCAAAATAGAGTTGTGCCCCATGGCTGCTGAGACTGTGCCATGGCTAACTCCTTTTCTGTATAATTACAGTAATTTGGATGAWCATTAATTAGCAATACCTGCTATAGTGTTTAGAAACATCAAGTATTCAAAGTTGGAAATCTCTCGGTGCTGCCATCGCTGGGTCATGTTGGAAGCTTTGAAAATCTGTCGTGGACTAGCCAAAGAAATGCGTCTGAAAACAAGGAAAATTGGAAAAAGTAATGAGAAGACTGGTGGGTCTTCCTTTTTTACACAGCTGATTTTTAGTGGCAGTAATACATATTCTTTCTACCAGGTCTGTGCTAGATTTCTCTGGAGATCAAACTGCCACTTGGATACTTGAAGTTCATTTTTAAAGTTTTATAATCTAATAAGAATAAAAAGAATTAATGCATCTGACAGCTGGATATGTCAAGATTTGAAAACTTTCCAACAGAAATCCTTACAGCTGTGCAAATTCAGCTGCTCCATGATGGCTTGATGTATTACAGAAATATTTTACTGGAGATTTAGAGATGGAATATCATTAAATAAGAAAATTACAATCCTTTTAGAATTTCACATAAGAATCAAGTCATCTTTAAGGAGAGGTTTTTTAAATCCCTCAAGAACAAAGGAAAACAATGATAAGATGATAGAATTTCATTATGAAGTCCATCCTCTTGAGGTTTAAATTCTGGGCAGTGCTGGGGAGTTAGTCATAAATAACTCAAACTTTTAGAATTTGATGCCAGATTTCCTAATGTTTGTGAAAGAAGACTGTAAAGTCATTCCTTGGAGTGATAAATCAAACAGAGAAGAATTTATCATAAAATTCCCAAGACTGTTTTGTTCATAACAAAAACATCTGTAAATASCAAACCCACATCACTTAGGGAGGAAAGAAATAAAATATATGTAGTTTTAGTTAAAAAAATCTTTACAGGTATTGGTAAACCATTCAAGGAAACTGTAACTGTTTTTTTTTAATAACCTACATTATGTTGCAAACAAATTGATCAGTACAAATGGATGTGAAATACTGAGCAAATGTGTCTTCAATGTACATTTAAAATTTTTCACACACAATTTGTTTCTGTAAATAGAAATCCTGATGTTCTTACAGAGTGGCTATAGTAGCAAACCAAGAGATTTTTTTTCTGGACTCAATAAAAAAACTACAAAACACAATAGGAACATCCCAAACTATTTTAATTTCATTTCTATGTACAGAAATTGATTAAAAATAAAAAATTAAAGTAGCAACAATCAAGATACTCCCTAAGGGTTTCCTGCTCCATGTTCTGTAAACTAGTAGGTGTAAGTGCTTCAAACCATGTGGGCTGGATTGATGAAAATAAAAACAACTCTTAGAACTGACAGATAAAATTAACTCAGCTTGTAAAATACCTGGTCTGGGGTAATCCAAAGATGGTACCAATACCAACCCGAGGTAGACAGTTAACCACTTTCTTTACTGTTGCTTGGTCAGGGAAGTTGAACATGACGCCCACTGCGAGTACAAGAGTTGAAACACAGCATGATTTTACACATTTTAGGCTCTCTCAACCAACACAATGCAACCCTAAGCTCAAGWGCTCAACAGATCAGACAAGTTTCCTTCAGGTTGCTGTAGATATATTTTTGTTAAATTTCCAAAACTCCTTTTATATATCACTAACAGGAATTTCAACAGAAGTTGTCACTGTTGCACATCTTACAAGGTCTCCAATTTTTTTTCTCTATGAATAGAAATTAAACTTATATGCACAGATTGACTGTCTAGAACTAACTAAAAAATGTATGTATTAACTGGCTCATACATTTACTAATTTACTTTCTAGACATTTTCTAGAAATAGTGTTCAAAATACTATCTTCCTATTTTGTCTGAAAGATGTGAATGACACTTCTGAAACAGCAACCTAAAAATCTAAATAACAACCTAAAAATCTAAATAACAATCTAATTACGGTATCACCAGTGGCCATTTATGACTTCAGAGAGTACAACAAGGGTTTACGCATATGATTAATATTCTGTTGGACAATACCATTACCAAAACAATGTTCTATATTTTAAATAAAGCATGAAGGCATAGCAGYCACTGGTCTATTCCAGTAGTGAAATTCTTTCATTCCGTTGTTCTTGGTGTGTATAACTAACAACTATCAACCCTCCAAGGGGACACAAAAATCCCTCATGCATAACATCAGAGGTGGGACAGTCTTGAGCAGGAGTCCTCAGAGAATGCCAAATAAATACATGGATATAAATGAAAATGAGGCATTGATAATGAACAGTTTACATGGTTTATCATAATTTATCATTGAAAAAAGAATTGGAAGGAGAAACTAAATTACAAAAAAATACTAACTTAAATACTGATACATTTAATCCAAGCCGCTCCTCTATCTACACAAATCCATGCCAAAGCAGACATGGCTAAACATCCAAGGAGAATGCACATGTCCCCACATCCACACTTGTCATTTCTTTGAGCTCACTGTACCTCTATTTGCCATGAATATCTCCAGTGCTGTATTTTGCAAGAGGTAACGTCGGGAAAAGATAGATCGAATCTCTGAGAAGAGCCATTTTCCATGGAGTCCTTCTGTATATGCCAGAATCTAGGAAAAACAGACAGAAAGGATGTTTTAAATATGTTAGCTGGACAGGTAATACCTTGCAAAAGAGAAACTCTTCGACTCACAAACATGGATTCTACCAATTACATGCAAAATCTACAGCAAAATTAAAATATGCTCAAATTTCAAATCATGCTATGAATCTCTAATACATTTCTTGTACTAGTGAGTTCAATTATTCATGCTAAATATTTAAAACATTTGCTTGCATCTTTTCCTTTAAATACAAGTCTATTTTTCATAACAGTTTCAGAGATTCAAAAACRTTATTAAATGTTCAGCATTTCAGCAAAGCACAAAACTGTATTCAGAAATGCATTTCTAGTAGCGTTAAATGTATCTGCACTCCCTTCAGCATTGTAATAACAGGCCTGTAACAAATAAGCCAGAAAAAAATGTCTTTGAAGAAAAAAAATGTTCCTTAGGTTTATCGTTAAGGCAGCTTTCATTAATTCTGGAACTAGAAAGGTTGGCTGTRTAAGAGGTTAAGTATCATTTTGTCAGCTAAGGTTAAACACAAACCTGCAAATGAACTCAGCATAATCTCTCCATGGAGTAAGCGGTTGTCAAAGTAACTTGTTACAATTCCTGTCATCCCATCTGACAGACACAGATGCTTAGTCTGCCTTCACAATTCAAACTAATTCCATTTTCAGTCCTCAGCCACTTTGTTTCTTTGTTGCTTCACTTTTTCCTTTCAGTTTCAAAGCTTAATTATGTAAGTGTTAAAGGACATAGAGACTGGACACCTCTACCTCAGATTAACAAACTATAGGAAAAAGAAAATCTGAGATTTGTCAATTTTAGCAAACACAARAGCTCTTAATAAAAACCATCACAGAAAAAGAGACTCATACGCAATCCKTGTAAATATCATTCTTACCACAATTTCATTTGAGCAATAAATACATTGTGTACAAAAATGTAAAAATGAAATTCAAGTCCTTAAYACAACAAAGACTGTTAATTAAGCCAATCATTTATTTACAGGTTTTTAACAAAGCAGGATTCTGCCTTGCATGTAGCATATATTGACAAATAAAACCTGCATTTTTGTAGCACAGAGAGCAGATGCACCATTATAAAAGCACTACACAATACAGCACAAAATATCAATATCAAATACTGTACCAGTTTTGTGAATTGAAAGCAAACAAGACTGGCAAACCAGAAGCTGAGAGCACAGATCAGAATATACAAAGCAAATCATCTTCACCTCAACACAAGTGCCAACTTCTCTCCCAGCAAACAAACACACACACACACACACATAGAAAGAGAAGGGAAAAAACTACATAATTCTTCCAGTACAAAATTCTGTAAGTGTGATGAAAGGACCAGAGATTGTCAATGGTTGCTGAACATTTCTGGAACTGGGGAAATAACAGACTTGGGCCACACTGACACTTCCCATAGTACACCCGTATCCCATCTACACTAATTGGCAGATTTGTATAATTCTGTGGTATTATTCAGAACCACTGTGCTTGGTTTTTGTCACAYGCATATAAATATCCTCTAAGAATAGAACAYCAAAAGAGGCAACAAAAGAGACAAAGTTGCAGTGCTCATGCACAGAAATCTCTTGGTACTTTTTGCTGATATTCATCCATCTTATGATCCTGAAATTGGAGCCTCTAACTGCAATATTTGATTTTTTTGAGACAGACAGCARTGTGGTAACCTCCACTTTTCTGCAACAATTAAAATCCAACACCTGTTTGTCCCCATTGGTCTATGCATAGCAAATTCAAACATTTACTATGTGGATAGTGTGAGTAAAAGCAGCACTCTAAATAATTATTCCTTTTACCCTGTGAAGTGAGCATTTTCTGTGAGACTGCCAACCCCACATGAGGCCCAGAGCTTGCTGCCTGCAGCCTCCTTTAAAACTGGAAGGAAAAGCACCAGCTTGAAAAGAGTGGAGGTGGCTTGCATTGTGCACCTCGTAGAGCCAACGAACCAGGTGAAGTAACTGAACTCAGAGGGAGAGGATTTACAGCAGGAACTGGACCTGCACCCCAGACACACCACAGCCACTGCTGTGAGCACCTCTGAAGCACTCATTAACAAAACTGCTCAGGAGGCWCAAGCAGCTGAGGCCGGGCTGAGCAGGGCCTTCACTCCGGGCTGGAGCAGCCTCTGCCTGCTCTGCGGCCTCACTTCAAAGTCTCTGGAGTTCAATTAAAACTGGATTAGGTTGGAGCAGCCCTTCTGCGGGACACCGTGCTCTCTGGAACTGCGAGTGCACCGACAGCACCCTAGCCAGGGCTGTGGCCTGCCAGTGAACCAGCTGCCATGGCAACGCAGCGCTGCCCCGCGCATCACTCCACCTAGAGCGCACGAAAGGTCCAGGACACAAACACATTTCTTTCATGTCTATGGCAAAGTGCTCCTCATGAAGATCCAGCACAGCCTCTCACTCCCTAGAAAATATTATTAGAAACTCCTAGATTCAAMACATCAAATTGAAGTTCAATCTACTGCCCATTTCATTTGTTTCTAAAGATACAGCACCTTACAGGAGAAAAGACAATTTATACTGTTTATCATTTCATTTAAAAACACATAAACAAATGAGGCAATTGTAAAGTTCTACAGTTTCAAAAATCTCATCAGACAAACTGTTCTGTAATTAGACTTTGACAATACCAGATGAACAGGCATCATGACAACATTACTAAAAATACAAAATTACTTTCCCCTTTGAATGAAGTCCCTTTTTTTACTTCAGGTATTAGAAATGAAGGTCTAAACCTGTACTCAGTTGCTGTACTCATGCTGATGGCCCCAACACTGCACAGCTGTCAGAAACTCCCTAAGAAATTAGYGAGTAAAGAACAGCCAGATTCAAATTCCACTTGGAGGAGACTCTGAAAYCAGAGTAGCATGAAAACTCAGATAGCACAGTGCTGACCACAAATTAAGATCATACATAAATAAGTGCTCACGATTTACAGTGATTTGTCTGCTAATTTCCCAACCAAAAAAATGCTCATTTACTTGGAAGCTATTCTGTCATTTTTCAGTTTTTAATACAAATGCCCCATTCTACCTTTTCTTCAAAACCCTCCTTGAATGTTTATCATAAACMATGTCTATTGTAAAAGACTTCATGCAATAGTTAAAAAACCACCCCCATCACTGCAGCTGCCTCCTRAATTAGAAAAGTAATATTTTACTGAAGACTAAATGAACATTTTGCTTTACCTGTTAAGCAAGCCAATCAGCWATCGTATATTTTATTTTATTTTAGAGAAAAGTACTATTGATCTTGAAAATGTGAATAGGCTAGAAGTAATTAAGTCTGCAAATGGGTTATASAACTGAAACAGTAATTGAATAATTATATTACTTTAATATGCCAGCCAACTTAACTGCCATGAGTAAAATAAAAGCTAAATAGCTTATTTAAAAAGCTGATGCACATTTGTCTAATTTTAAGTAAGTTATAATGCAAGACAAAGAAAAAACCCAACAAAGYACTGAATAAAAATATAGAGCATCTAACTTACATTCTAATTTGATTACAGTTGAGAGAAAATTTATAAATACATTCTAGCAACATTCTAGGTCATTTGGAGTCATTTTTAGTCAGGAAGGCAAAATTCCAGCTCTCAGAGGCTACAAAATCTGACATTCAGTTCACAAGAAACCTGGATTTCTACCTGAACCTCAGCCTTGCATCTGAGCACCCTAGGATTCTACTGTCCAGGTATTATTTAGTTCCTGGCTGCAGGATTCACACTGAAAGAGTCTGACTCTGCTCTTTGTTTAAATACATCTAAGTACAACTGAATTAACAGGGAATTAGATCAGACTATTAATAATCTTAAACATCAACATGCTCTTCAATACATCAGAGTTGTTCATTGGTTTATTTTAGATTTCTCAAAGAAACAACAAATAAGATGCTTGCTTTAAATCTCAGATATTTACAAAATCAGCCACTGAAATCTACAGGCAGTGAGCAGCAGCCTCCCAGCCAGGCCCCCTTGTGAGCATGCAGTCTGTTACACAATCTTGTTCAGCATTTTCATGGGTGACAAACTCAATTAAACATATTCATTACTTTAATGTTCCACTAGACAGTTTTACCCAGCATAAAAAAATAAAATAAATAAATAAATACTCAGTGACCTTTGTATTGATCAGAGCAAAATGGCTTATGCCTGGGTGTGGGTGGTGAAGGGATTGGGGAGGGGGGTGGTAAAGGACTCTTATGTTTTCTCTTCCAATTACTGAAGGAGATGATAAAACCACAGCAAATGATGTATCAGCTCATTTTATCTTATCGCTTTGGGGCTAGGTGACAATGAAGTTCATATTTCACTGGTTCCCATTGAAGATTGTGAAAATTACTTGCCCTTATGACCTGAAATTTCACTGGAAGACAGAAATTTCTCTTCTGCAAAGTAATGCAATTTTTCAGATGTCAACCTTTAGCCCAGCTTTAAAAATTAATTTCATTTATATTAACCAATGATATTGATATTTTCACAGAATGCTCTTTGATACATGAACCACCGACTAGCAAATTGATGTGCTCGAGAAGGATAGAATTATTTTATCTGAAGCTGCTGGGGACAGACAGATTTACCACAAACTGAAATTCCCATTTCACATTATGCTGTTTATATTAGCCTAAAATAGCTTAAGGCCTCAGGACCTGTAAATAGTTTAATCTTTTGTTAGGATTTAGTTCTGTTTCTAGATCCATTCAGTTTTGAAATAATTTCTCTCTACACAATGAAAAAAGGAACACCATGTGCTTGGAAATAAGAGGAATAATAAGAATAAAGTCTAACTGTCACAGACCACAGATCAGCACATACATGATAGCATGAAAAATACTTCCCAGATTATTAAAATAGAGGAATGCACAACTATATATTCTCCCTTTATCCTGTCACTTACGCTGTATTTCAGTGTGAAAAAATCTGTGTGCAATCTGAATTTTCTAAAGTCTTCTGCTAACTTTCTTCCTGATAATCCCAATCTAACYTGGAAATAAAATTACTGAGGCACCCTGTATTTCAGAACTTTTCTGATTTGACTATGTGGTTCTAAACATCTCACATATATCTGCAAACAATGTTAGCAAATTTAGTAYCAACTCTCTTACTTCCTTCAACTGGGTCTCATAAACAATTTTTTTTTCCTTCTTGATTAACCCTGCTGGGTTTTAGAGAGCAGGGGTTCATTACCACTATCAGAAAACATTTAATTAACCCAAAGAACAGGAATTTCTGATTGCTAAAAACAATTATACAAGGTAAATTATGCAGCCTCAGATAGTGGAAGTTTAGAAAGAAGAAAACTAATACAGGTTAGAGTGACTGTCCAAGCCCTGCAAGGTTAAGGAYATGAAGTTATTACTTTCTTTGCAAAATACGACAGCAGGCTTATTTATGATAAAAAAAGGAGCCAGAATTGCAAGAATTCACAGATTCTTGTAGGGGTTGACTGATAYCTTGATTTAGTTACATTCTGATTTAAGAGCTAGTTGGATCTGCTCCTCAAGAGGTAGATACAAAAGGCTCATACAGATGTTTACATCACCTGGAGAAGAGCAACATTTTTCCTCTCCCAGGGTTACCTGTTTACGCTATTTGCTACAGCACTGATGTTCATACATATACAGGCTTCATATACCTGGTATGTAAAATGGTACAGACAACAAATCATAACCAAGAAWCTTTCAATCATTTAGAAATAACTCAACCTAGTCTTTTTGGACTGCATTAAATCATGCAACTTCRTGATTTCATGTGTCAATGAATTCCATCAGTTGAACAGACACAGCGCAAATACTAWAAACCTTGTTTTGATTTCATTTTTTATACATTGAAAAAATGACRTTACCTGCAAAAGCTCAAGAAGAGAGCTTAAGCATCAGTGAGCAGAATTCCATGAAGTGATTTCTCACTATGTARAAACTGTCAAAAGAAGCTGATGATATTAAATAGTGAAATTTGCATCAAAAATGCTGAAATTAAGTATTATCAGTATTAAGACTTTGTAGTAATGAATGGTGCAGTGGTGCATTGCATAATCATTACCGTGTGTGAGACAGAATTTTGAAAAACTAGCTGGGAAAAATCCCTTTGCCATMATTTTATCTATCCAGCTGAGAAGAAGGTGTCTAAATGGCTTCAAAATGCCCTTCACAGCCCTCCTATTTTGGTGCATAACTTTGTATCACCACAACTGTTGCTACCTTGTYAGTTAGCTCACCTTCAAGTTTATTACTGCAGAAAACTAAAAGACAAAGAACAGGAATTTAGATGTTCCAAATTGTCACTTTGCAAAAAATAATCAATTAATTTGTCTTCYCATCTCCTTGTGAGCTAACAAAAAAGGGAAACACAAATTAAGACTGAATTCATTACGGAAATGTTTTATTATTGGAAAGGAGGTTATAAAATAAGAAATGTTTAAATCTTAACCTCAAAAGCTTTTAATACAATCCCCAGAATCTGGTACTACCAATAAGAAAAAAAAAAAAAGGTATGTTTTTGAGGTGAGAAGTATGACCATGATCCATATTTTGAAAAYATAAATTGTACAGAAAGTTTCCTAGTAGAAGTAATACAACACAGGACTAGTGGCTCAAAACCATGTGATGATGTTGAACACGACTGCAATTTAAAAAAGGATTTCAAAACAAGCCCTAAAAAGCTTTCCCTTGTTCAAAGATAGAAGTGCCAGAAAARTAGTTAAAAGGAATCAAGTGGAGATTTTTTTTTTTTAATATATAATGATAAAAAGGTTGTAGATTTGAGTTTTTCTTCAGTTTTAAGTTTTTTTAAGTTTAAAGTCTGGTTGGTCCCTCTCCTTTTATAAAATTCTTAGTGAAGAAAAGTCCTGGAGGATAGTCTTTCTCAGAYTATTGGTGGATCTTTAACAAGTACAGGGTCTGAAAATTAGGAAAATTACCAGACTCACAGCAGCTCATATCCACAGCAGTATTACTTACTATGTATGGTGRAATGTAAGAAAAAGGAGCAAGCATCTCAAAGGCAGGGCACAGAAAACAAYGCAGGAGCCATCTTTGTTTTGCTGTCTCTTAAAGATATTTAGACATYGAATTTATTTTTTTTTAAATCATAGATTATCCTGAGTTGGAGGAGACCCACAAGAACCACTGAAGTCCAATTCCCAGCCCTGCACAGGATATGCCCAAGAGTCACACCCTGTGCCCAAGAGTGTTGTCCAAACACTTCCTGAGTTCTGTCAGACTGGTACTGTGATCACTGGCCTGGGGAACCTCTGTTTTAGAAAAATAAGGCTCATGTTTGCTRTAAATGTCTCTTCAAATTTGTATTTGGAACAGCAAATGAGAACAGTCATGTCAGATTTCCACTGGTGCCCCGCACCTGCCTATTTCACCACTTAGAGGATGTGACTTCTCCCATGGGCTGCTTCTCCGTGKATCCAGCAAAGGTCTCTCCAGTCAGAACATGTACAAGTGGAAGCAGCAACTACAACCAAGAAGGAACCACTACACCTGCAACACTGGCAGCTGTCCAGTGTCTGCTGTTTCCCTCTGATCTTGCAGAAGGAGGAGCAGAAAGCAAATGGGCAATGAAAAAATAAGTTTCAATGCCAAAAAATGATCATTTTTTTTAAAATCAGTGACCTGTAAGCTGACCYTCATATCCCTTCATCAGAAACAAAACAAAAACAAAAACTCCTCCACACATCTGGCAGGAAGCTGGAATACCAGTCATCAAGAAACACTGCATCTGATCAGCTCATTAATGGGAAGCAAGCCCATACATAGAAGAACAGATGTGCCTCTCAAAGGCAAGGAGAAAAGTCAGACTCCAGAGCTGCCAAGCCAGCCGTTCACATTAGAAGATTCTGCACTGGGTTTCATGAGAGATGTGACACACAAGGTGCCCCTTGCAAAGGGGTGTGGATGCAAAAATGGCTCAATGCCACCTTTGTGCTGCAGAGACTCTCAAGTGCTGCAGGAACCAAATCCCCTTCAAATAAAGTGGGCAGCTGCAGGGGCTGATGTACATTTGCCTCATTTGGGATGCCCAGGACTGTATATAATACTGAAAAGAGTTTCCCTCTTGCCCTCAGAATCTGGGAAAGAAGATAGCACAAAACTGCTATAAAACCCTTCACTGCCCAAGTCCTTCTCCACTCACTGCAAGTTCATTTACTGTAAACCAAAGCCAAATGATGACAAAATCGAGGAAATGTTCTTAATTATCAAAGGACACATCTCCTATGTGYTCTTTTTTATAACAAAGTCCCACATGAGTATACTTTATATATTGTATCTGTATTTTTACATTTGTCTTATATTCCTGTAAAAGTAGATTAATTTCTCAGAAGAAAGAATTGACTGAAATCAATCACTGGCCAAGGTTTTGTTATGGCCTGTGACTGCAAGGGAAAACCCCTTAAGATCACCCATAGAAATARTGTGTCCAATTAAAACTTACTCCCTGTTTTTAAAGGAAAAAAAAAGCCATGTGAAGAGGAGGTTTTATACAACAACTGCTGATATTCATCTTAGTACATGCTAAACTAAAGTAATGTAAATTCAGCTTTAAAGCATTCCTACAAGAAAAGACCCTTTCTAAGATTAAGCAAGCCAGGGGCACAGCTAATGTGAGGTCTACAACCACATCTATGATTCTGGGGTAACAGAACGAGAACATAACCCTTATTTCAGCTTAAAAATGCAATAGAAAATTAAACTGCATTTCTAGTCCAAATGATTGATAAGAAAGGCTTGAAAATGTGATTCAAGTGTAACAGATACACAGACAGCGGTCTGGRGATAGCTGAACAATTGATCCAACARCATGATTTGCCTTGCCATTCCCCCTGGGGTATTAAATCTAAAACTTGCTACTCCTGAGGGCCCAATAAAAAATAAGTCTATCAAAGAATTCTGCAGATGACAGGAGGAGAGAGGGCAGTAAGTCTATGTGAAAATATTAGCTCTTGTGAAGAATTTTAATCTGGGCTGCRTTATGCATTTTTCTTTCAAACCCACGATGTCGTTTTGCAAACGGAAAGTTTTCCGAAGAGGCAGAAAAAGTCAAGTCTAATGTGGGTGTATTGACAAAGCCCCAGTTTCCAGCCAGTACCTAACAGTGTTTCATAAATGCTGAAGCCAACAGGGAAAAGTATTTTCAACTGCTTCTCTTTAGAAAATCCTAACCCATAGCAATATCCTATCCATCCTGACCTAAGTGCTGCCAAGAACTAAGTTCCTTGCAAAAATTCAGCAATTTATCCTGCTTGTGCATGTYTCATTTACAAAACTAAATTAAGGCAGCCTTTTAATAGGCAACTTTTATCAAATAAATTTACCACACTTGAAAGAATGTGGGAGCCCTTCTCAAATCTTTTTTCAGGTAGGGAAAATACCATAACTGGATAGCAGCTCCACTCTGAGTCAAGTCCACATTTTGAAAAAAGTGTATGGTTTTTTAAAAGGAGCAGAAAACTGAAGGCATTAGAAAATTTGATTTTCCAGTGGTGTTTGTAGCTCTTAAGTGATTTTTGGTGTGGAACTCAATGTTCTTCCTTTCTTTAAAAATAAATAAATAAAAATGTATTTTAAGGCAGTRAATCTACCTTTAGGGTTTTCTCTAGCTGAAGTACTTACAAGTAAAACACCTGTAATCAATTCTTCCCATAACATGTTGGCATTACAGATATTCGAGTGGGTAACAATTTTAAGATATGTGTTAGAGAAAAGAAGATTTGAGATCTGAAGTATAAAATATCTCACCTACAAAGGGGAACACATTTACAGCTAGAAACTTTAGTAGATTCATCACTACAAGATAATCAATTTTCTATTTGAGGAGTTGGAAGTTGACATCTTGTAGAGTTTCATATCGGAGAACTTATTAAAGGGCAAGGAAAGCATTTCTCACTCTTCCTTGAGCACATGAAAACCAGTGACTGAAATGCTGAAATGACTTGGAGGCAAAACTTGAGGCAGCAGTACAGACTAAACATAACTCATCCAAACACATCTAGGAGTGTTCCACCAGTGAAGAACTGATAAACTGATCATTAAAACATCCTTCCTGCTTGACAAAAMATCCTTCCTTGCTTAACTCCCTTTCATAACCATATAGGGGATTTTAATATGAATTTTAAATTTAACAAAAGACTTAACGACTTTAATTTGTTACATTAATTGTTGAAGCTTCAAACATACAGTAGTAATTGAACCCACCAAAAAATAACTGAAATTGGCAAGTATCTGCTTCTTAGCATTGCACCCAAACAAAATGTCGGTGTTGATAAAATCCACTTTTAAAATCCTTGCAAATCTTAAGTACTGTCATCTCATCACCCTGTTGGAGTTTGATTGATTACGCCTTTTCCTTATGTTCATTAATCTCATCACCTTATCTTTTACACCACTTCATTTTAGCAGAAAGGCAATAATAAAACCCTCATCCATTATCCTTTTACACATCTAGTCAAGCGGAAATGGTTAATAACATGCTACAAATTGAACTTCAATCACCTCATTTTCTCCTTTGTCGAATGCACATTAAAGTATATTCCAAAAGTGCAATTTGTTTTACAGGGGAATTTGTGTTATATTGCTACAGACAACTAAAATTAAGTGTTTCTCAGTTTGGTTATTAAATATATCCAACTGTCCTTTTATCTCTGATACTAAAACATTAACTCATTTTATTAGAGTGTAATAATACAAGAGCCTTATCTCCCAGAACACAGGGACATCTAGTCTGCCTAATAGTAAGTGTTATACAATGGGTCATTTATCTTTTTCTTTTTTTAAAAATATGCTTCTGATAGTTTATGAATTGGTATATTATTGCAGATGAAATGGCTCTCTATTTAAGAAAAGTTAATTTGTTTACATGCAGGCTTATCTTCAAATGCAAGCCCTATTAGAGAAACGGTCTGTAACTGTCAGAGCAAGTGAAGGAGGAAAAGAGGTGGATGTAGAAAAATTTAGAGCCCAGTAATTCAACTCTGATCACCAGCCTCCTGTTTGAATATTATCTGTGTTCCATATGCACTTTGCGAATATTCTATGATATGATTCCACAGAATTGAAATAAGAGTCAAAGAACTTGTTTCTGTAAACTCTCTCCATCATTCCAAATACAGGCATATATTAGTAAACTAAAATAAATRACATTTCTAAAAGAGCCTATCTAGTATAAAGAAGTTCCCAAATATGACGCATTTGGAGCTGCTTCCTCCCAAAAAATATAAAAGAGTGGGGGGAATTATAGCTCTATTTAATTCAGTGACAGTAATCTCTTTTACAGAAAGGATGCAAGATCTCCTGCACTTTGTTCACCTTCTCAATCAAACAAGACTGGTCTGACTGACTCAGTAAAACTGCATATCCAAATAAACAAATACAACCACAAATATTGTGCAATTGTTACAATGACAGGGTATTTTCCCACGCTTGATCTCATTTCAATTCTACAGAAATTTATTATTAACTTAGTATAACCTTACAGGAAGCCTAAGAACATCATCAATCCTAACTTCAGGAGAAGAAGATTGAACAGGAGAAACAGTATCTTTAAACTATCAAAAAGCTTGCAATAGTTTGTGTTAGAATGTATACATGAATGCACAATAATGATTATTAAAAATGAAGTAAAGACTACACCTCAGTCTAAAGCAAAGCTCTAGTTAACTTACAGTAAATTGAACAAACACTTTTACAGTTCCCTCAATGGCCTACCTTTTTTCCCAACACTCCTGTCCATTAAAAATTTGCCTTATTTCCCTAACAATTCCAACACTATTTCCCCTCTCCTGCTCTACCACCTTCCACTCAAGCTGCAGTTTCACAAGGATWTTTGCAGGTGACTGCCCTGCAAACGTTGCACCTCATCGATCCCCAGYCACTTCCTGCTGCCTCCCCAATCACTCTTTTCTCCAAGGACTATGTTTGAGGGTAAAGCTGGAGTGCAACAGGTATTCAGATATTCTCCCTAGGGCAGGGAGAAGGACAATAATGCAGGGGTGAARGAGATGGAATGGCTCTAGTCTGACTCACTACCATAGATAGTTGCTAGTTTCATTGAAACTTCGCAAATTTCTTCTTTCATCTTTGAAAGCATTTTGGGTTTTATTTTCTTGTAGTTTTGCCAACATGTAGCCAACTGTTGCTTCTGGTCCTGTATTTACAGAGAAAGATTTCTGGCCTGTGTTTGCAAACTGTGGTTCTCCAATAATGCCACAGCCCAGGAGGAGGCTTGTTTTGTATTTCTGAGGTTCAAAACGAGCCTCCTCCTGGGCCGTGGCATTATTGGAGAATAATGCTTCATCACAGCCCAAAATCTTCACACCATTTTGTGCTGTACATTCAGCCCTACAATTGCAAATGCAATTCTCACCAAAAATAAACTATTTGGCTGGTCAAGAATCCAGGCTTCTTCATCTTCACAACATTTGAAATACTCCACTGTTTCTTGAGCTATCCCAAATTGAATTTGATCTCGACTCAAAATTACACAGAWGAGTTAATATGCTTGCCATCCACTCAAATTCAGAGTCACTGAATTCAAACAAAATATTTTATTATTTGTTAAACCCTCCATGCTTAAACTTTCTTTTCCAGTTTCACATATGACCACCAAAATAGTGGCTGGCATCCAAAACTGCACACAGTCAGCACCTTAAAATATCMGAGGCATATCAACATATCAAATTGTAAAAATACAAATTTCTACACTGTGAATACACAGAATTTGATCTAAATCATTGACTGATTTCTTTTTTCCATTTTGATCATTTTTCTGAAACCTATCCTTCAGAAAAGTGTTTGAAGTACCCCTGCTTAACAACATCTCCCTCTTCTGAATGTGTTAACTGAGGAAGTTTTCTACTTGTTTCCCTTTTGTTATTTAATTTACATTAAACCAGATGTTTGAGTGAGCTGTTTAGGTTCTTATGAGAAAGTCTAGTACCCAAGTGAAATAAATAGGGAACTGGAGCAGGCTAGAAACCTACAAAGCTCCTAAACTGGTGTCTGTAGTTGACTGACAGAGGTGCAAGTTTACACAATATAAGTTCAACCCTTCAGCTGATGCTGCACTTCTGCAAAATGTAAATTGCTGTTGTTGTACTGCTCAAATGCAGCAGCTTATTGCAGAAACAAATGAACAACTGAATGCTAACAAAGTCAAGGAGAGTCTTGATTCCAGTCTCTAACCACCATTCCTGTACCACATAACATGTCACCATCCATAAGTAAATGAGTTAATCAAATTAATGAGGATTCAGACAAATCGGCTGCCTAATGAGCACTCAAACTGATGTGGCAAGGGTTATGCTCCAGTGCTGACAAAATCAGTTTGATGAAACTGTGACAAAAGCAGCAAAGTACTGTTTCTTCAGAACGTTTTCCTGCATCTTATTAACATGAAATTATAATTGCTATTTGCAAACTGCATAGGGAGACTATTTATTGCAGAAGTCATGTAAACATATGCTTTATCTACTCCTCTCTCCAGCAAACCTGTGCATATTGTTGGAATTCAGGATAGTAATTATTCAGTTCTTTTTGAAAATGGAAATCAGATGGAGTTGTTAAAAGTAATTTAGATGGAATATGCCAAGAGAATTTCCAGAGACACTACATTGTATGATTTTGTATTCTATGAACATGACATTTGGCAATAAATATAAAATAAAACAAACAAARTAAATCAAAACATTATGCAGCTTTGCAAACAGTTCAGAAAATTAACACTAGAATCTCTTGAAAAGCAAATWAAAAAAATCTGGCTCCAATATTTAGATAAGTGATAATGCTTGTATGATGATTGCCAAACTTCATAATGCTAAGAAGCAACAAACACACACAGGCTAAAGAAAGAAATTAACCTAACTAATATTTTAATTACTTTATTAAAATCCTTTAATCAGGACTGCTGTAAGACTTTTCTGACAGTACTAACTGGTTATGTCTAGGCTTAAACTRCAGGGCCAAGGACTGGAACACAAGACCTGAAAATACTTTAAAATGAAAAATCTGAAAGTAAAAAAAAAAAATCCATAATTTTTAAAAAGTAAAAATTAACTCTTACTTTCCAAGTATTATCTGTCCAGAACACTTTCTCCAGAGGGGAAAAAAACATCTCTGTACCATAATGYTTAAATGCAAGACATGCAAGAACACAAAAGAAACATTTTTACACGTAATAGGTGTAATTAAAGCAGTTTTTAAATAGCACTGGTGCACCTGCAGCCATAGAGATCATACAGCCCTTCACTAAGATTACAGGAATGAAGTCCTGGATGCTATCACAGGCTCAGTAAAAATTCAATATTTACATACTAATGCCTTTACTTTCTCAAGGGGGAAGCATCATACCAGTAATATCGGATCATTATCCCGTGAGTGCTGCAAGGAGCGGGTTGGGAAGTGGTAGAAAACTCAACTTTTACCCAGGAACAGGGAATGGAGCAGCTTTAACATTTCAGCATAAAGTTAGAAGAAACAACTGACTTCTACATAAGGATACAACTTGAGATATCAATGAGCTTTTATTCTCTGGAATAGGAATCCTTGGCTTTAGGATCTGTGTTTGAAAAGCAGTCCAGAGACAATGTATAAATGATGTTGTATCCAACATATACAGAAGGATGTCAAACTGCCAAAAGAGTAATTAGGATCATTCCCAAAACAACAAATACATATGTGCATTTTTTACAAAACCCACAAAAATATTAGATTAAAACAGCAGTAGAAATCAGTGGCAGTTGACTACACTATATATATATATATCTTACTCTATTTTAACACCAGACATTTTCTCCCCAAAGGACACTGTTCTTGATAACAAGATTATTTATCTCTGMAAGGGCTGAACTCTCCACTTTTGTGATTCTTGTCACAACACACTCCATTTAGGTTTCCAACCGATTTAAAGGATCTCAGTAAAAATCCTAATCCAGCAGTTACCATTTGACTACGGGTGGAGTTTATGGCTATGGCTCCACAGCAGGTGGCAGCCACAAGAGTGGTTGAACTCTGTGGTCCTGCTGCCTTCTTCCTCCTGCCATTAATGTTCCTATGGGCACAGAGGTAGTTGGCTCAGGGAATCACCCTTGCAAAAATCCATGCAAGAAAAGGTCATTTCCTGTTTGGTCAGTTCTTTAACTTGACTCCTCAGGTAAATCTCAGAATGCCTTGGGTTGGAAAGCACCTTTGTGGACATGGCAGTCTGTGCCATGCTCTAGTYGACAATGTGGTSAYCAGTCAAAGGTTGGATTTGGTGATCTTGGAGGTTCCTTCCAACCTAAAACATTCTGTCATTTTGTGATTAAAGATCACCTGCATCTAACCCCACTGTTGGCAGGGATGCCATTCACTAGATTGGTTTGCTCAGAGCCCCATCCAGCCTTGCCTTGAACAYCTCTAAGGATGGGCATCCACAGYTTTTCTGGGAAACCYATTCAAGTGCCTCACTATTCCCTGAGAAGAGAATTTTTTCCCAGCATCTAATCTATAGCTTTCCTCTTATCATTTTAAATTGGTCCTCATTCTCTCATTCTCCCTCCTTTTTYAAGTCCCTCTTAGGTGCAGGAAGGCTGCTCTAAAGTGTCCCTGGAACATTCTCTTCTCCAGGCCCAAATCTCAGCCTGTTTTCTTCCATCTCTCTGATTATTGCCACAGCCCTCCTCTGGACCTGCTCCCGAAGATTCACATCCTT